>NW_019280632.1:22674-104277 GCF_000648695.1 Onthophagus taurus | reverse complement strand
TAAATGTAGGGTTACGAGCGAACAAAAAAGTTCTGAGCAAACAAATTTTAGGGACATCCTGTATAGCATGGTTGCCGCCGCCCGATCAAAGTCAAAATTGGTTCAATGATTTTGCTTGATATTTGTTTACCCTGTACCAAATTTTAACGCTCTATCATAAATGGTATTGAAAATATTTAGAAAAATGTGTTAAAATTTCTGAACTTTGATGGCCCATATCTTGGCCATTTGAAGACTTTTATAATAATTTTTTTTCACGAATCGTCATCATTTTTGCTCTAGTATATGAGGTTAATTTTATGCCCCGAGTCACCGGAACACCCTGTATAGATATCGCATGTTAATTTTTTGAATAATTTAATGTCCATTTTTGAGATATTCAGTAGAGAACAATTAAAATACTTGTCAACGCCTTCCTCATTTTCGAAGAAGCTCTAAAACTAGACAATTTATTATTTCAGTAGTTTTGTTATTTTAGATAATACGTAATTTGTTAATAGAAATAACAGATGTTAATTTATGAAACGTCTAATAATAATGCTTTAAATGCAAAATTACAAAATCACTAAAACAATTATTTAGCTACTCTAAAATTGCAGCCGCAAAGGATAATCAGCGGGAATCAGTCCTTGCACCTTTTGCAAATGGTAGGGGCATAAACCATTACTTTTCAATGTACGCCAAACAAAGTTTGGGAAACTTCGAGTTGGTGAGAAATTTGACGAATGCTAGTATTTGCATCTACATCAACAATTTGTAGAACTTCTTCTTCTACATTCACTCCATATCTGTTTGGTCTACCGCCACCAAGACGTTTCTTAGATTGTCTCTCTTCCCCGCTGGACTAACTGAAGAAAATTGTTTTCTGAAGGCATCTGTCGATTTGAAAATCGTTTCAAATACAGATCTCTTGCATGTGCAGCGTTTTCTCCAGCAGCTCCGTNGTTTCCCGGAATTTTTGAATTAGCATCTTTTTGGGGATTGCATATTTTGCTAAAATTTTATTCCAAAGGCCTTTACTGAGTGTATTTTGATAGCGTTTTAATTCTGATTCTGTCACAAAGTTTCAAAATGTTTAACTTCTTGGGACACAAAGGGTTAAGTAAGTTTTATTTAAACAGTGGCTCATAATTTATTCATTAATTATTAATTTATTTCATTTTCGGCTTGTGAAAACACTAACAGATTCATGACAACGCTCACAAGACATTTCGATTTCAGGTTATAATTATAGAGTTACATCCCTTAGAAGAACAGACGTACTTTTTCGACGTGGCTATTTGAATTGTAATGCAATACCGTATATTGTAAGAAATGCTCGGCCATTAATTTAACTTTAACGTTCTATATCTTGGTGATTACTAAGTTGTGGTCAAAATATTATTAAGAAAATATGTTTAATTTGGCCCCTAGTACCCACCCTTTTAGCTCAAATTTTTTTTTAAATTTCACTATTTCTAGAAGTTAAAGTTAAAATTCATTTTTTCTCGGAATATTTTATATTACATCGTTATGTATGTCTAAGTTACCATAAAATATGATGTTTTATCTATCATTTAACACATCTCATTTCTTTACTCCTAAAATTATGGATTTTTCAAGATTAAATTTTTTATATGAAATAAAATAAAAATAATGTTGATGATGATGTGATAATAATAGAAGAGTGCATCTTGGTGCAATCGATTTTGTAATAATAGACAAGGGTGGGATGATTTTAAAAGGGCGTTTACAGCCGGACGGTCGTCGTTATCGTTAAAAGATTCTAATAGCTCCCCGAGTTAAAGAGCCAAAGCCGAAACGAACTATTTCATAAAATTCGAACCGGAAACCCAAGAACCGAAATTACCCACCCCCTTAAGCGTTATTTTCCTCCCTTATTCCTCCAGGTTAACTCTCTCTCTTTAATCTTCCACGGTTTCGTTCCATTACTGCTCGTTTTAAACGAGTCTTTCGAACCCGAAGGATTATCTAACCTTCTCTTTCCCGTTGTGTAAGGAGAACGCGTCAGCAACCCTTTGTCTTCAAAGTAAATCTCTCGTATGCCTTCGGCATCATCATAGCCGACGAAGGAGTTTCTCTCAACTTAATGCAACACACCAACTAATCATTAAGTGCACATACACAGAAGAGACGCACATCATCCGTAAATTAATTATATTTCGTTTAAACTCGATTAAGTAATTCTCTATATCTTAATTATCCAATATGATGTAATGGGGTTAATCATTTCAAAAGTTAATGTATTAAATTTTGTTTTCAGTTCATTCGTTTAAAAGGTGACCCTTTTCCCCATTAACAAAACACAGACACATAAATGTGGCACTTTGTGACAGTTTATCTCCTCGTAAACGACCCGCTGGAAAAATGTTTATTGCCGGATAATAAAAATGATAGTTCAGATTTGGACTTTCGTAAGCGGTTTTAGCTTCTAATAAAAGCACATCTAGAACAACACAACGATTTCGGCTATAAATTTTTTTTTCAAAACTGAAATGAATGACTAATTGAAACGAAATTGACCATCTCGGACTTGCCGGGTCTTCTTCATCTCCCTTCGCTTGATTGAACCGTGCAATTCGATTTGTAATTCGACTTCAGTACGGCTTCGAGTAATTAAGATAATTTACAAGCGGCTCGACTCGCTTCGTTTCCGTCTATGTATATTTAATTACTCTTGGAATTGTAGCTGTAGTGGTAGTAGCTGGGTAACAGGAAGCAGTTTCGACTTGGGAGTAGTTTGCGTGTTGCGTATAAATGGATAGTTAGTCGTAAATAAATGATTCCTCCCGCTGGAAGTAGACGGAAAACGATGCCTAAGGTGGATTAGGGGAAGCTTAGAAAATGATTGATAAATCTTGGATCAAATCCGATTGGATCGAATTGGATTGGGTACTAATTGAGTCATCTACGAAACGTTTGATAAATTTATTTCGACTTCCATTTAATTTAAAAAGCGAAAAAGTTTTACAAAAACAATTTTACTGGGAGGAATACGTTTCTCAATGTCTGTCTGTCGCGTGGTAAAACTGTAACATTTCTGGTTTTGTAACGAGCAACGTTGTAAAGAAAAAAAATCATGGGGAAAAACCCTCGAGCGACGACAAATTCTTGGAAAAATTAGTGCTCCGAAGCGTCTTTAGGAAACAAAAGGGAGGCCACCACGACACACAATCAACCGCCACCGTGAACCTTCAGATCTTTTTACGTCTAAGTACAATTAAGGTTGCCAACTGACGTTACAGTCCCATTTTCTCTTTAACCTACGCCTTTTTTTATAATCAAGTCTTATTCTTTCGTTTAAAAAAATACGGTTTAAATAAAACCGTATTTTAGGAATTATTCAATTTAGAGCTTTAATTGATACTGTGAGTTTTAGCACAAAATACTTTTTATCTCAAGATCAGTTGCATTTACAACTTTTAACAAAGAGTTCCTTTTTCTGTAAAATTCATTGATGAATTCAAAAATGTCCCCAAAATCACATTTGAGTTAGTAGTGTAGATGTCATAAGCTAAAGAATGGAGGTTTGCCAAATATAATGATTTTCGACATTTCTACAACAAAACCTCTTTTATCTTGAAATCGAGAATACCTTTTTTTCTGTAAAATTCATAAAGGAATTCAAAAATTTACTCAAAATCGCATTTTAGTTAGTAGTTTAGATGCTACAGGAAAGAGAATGAAGATGTAAGCAATATTTATAATTTTCCACATTTTTGAAATGAAACCTTTTCTATCTCAAAATCGACTGCGTTTAGAACGATTAACAAAAAGTACCTTTTGGTCTGTGAAATTGATTGATGAATTCAAAAATGTTCCCATGTTTCACTACTAACTCAATCGCATTTGAGTTAGTAGTGTAGATGTCACAAGGTAAAGAATGGAGGTTTGTCAAATTTATCTTTTATCTTGAGATCGGTTGCATTTACCACTTTTAAGACAGAGTACTTTATCTCTGTAAAATTCATCAGAGAATTCAAAAATATACCCATTAATTGCATTTGAATTAGTGGTATAGATACCACAAGAGAAAAAATGGAGACTTAAGCAATTTTTGTGATTTTCCACATTTTTAAAATGAAACCTTTTCTATCTCAACATCGGCTGCGTTTACAATATTTAACATAGAGTACCTTTTTTCTGTAAAATTCATCAAGGAATTCAAAAATGTACCCAAAATCGCATTTGCGTTAGTGGTGTAGATGCCATGATGAAAAAAGAATGGAGATAGAAGCAATTTTTATGATTATCGACATTTCTAAATCAAAACCTATTTTATCTCAAGATCAGTTGCATTTACAACTTTTAACAAGGAGTAGGAGAGAGTGTTGTATCTCGGACCGCTATGTACATTGGATCATTTGATTTATAAAACTTACGCCATCTCTAGTTCTATTAGTTTATGGTGATTTGTTAAGACAATGTCTGTACCGTAGATGGTAGCTCCGCAACGTATTTGTGATTTCGTCCACTAAAAGTAAATTTTTCTGTTTTTATAATCTGTTATCATCCCGTTTTCATGTTACATATTTGCATATTCTTGTTACTTTTAATCAAAGTTGGGTAAGTAGCCTTGTTGAATCCGCATGTAATTTTTGTTTAATGCATAACCTAAAATTATGAAGCGTAGAAAAGTTTAATTTATACAAATTTGTACCTCGGGTCACCAAAAGGTCTTGGACCGGACCAAGGTACAACTAACACAAGAACTATTACTACTTATTTTCAATACATGGGGAAGATATCAACTGAAGTCAACTAAGTTTTATTATTTCAGATAAATATTTGAGAATGCCTCGAAGCAAATCAGGTGTCGAAAGAGCACCTATAAATTCTCAACATTTAATTGCAACGGCGAAAAATGTTTAAGCGGTGAATTATCAATTAAGGAACCTGCAAAATTCTTTAGTATATCTAAAACCACGCCGATTAGGCACGTAAAATCCTATAAAGAATCGGGAGCTAGTAATAACACAAAACAAATTTTTCAAAATCGCATTTAAGTTAGTAGTTTAGATGTCACAAGAGAAAGAATGGAGATTAAAGCAATATTTATGGTTCTCAACATTTCTAAATCAAAATCTTTTTTATCTCAAGATCAGTTGCATTTACAACTTTTTACAAAGAGTACTTTTTTTTTGTAAAATTCATCAAGGAATTCAAAAATATACCCAAAATCGCATTTTAGTTAGTAATTTAGATGCTACAGGAAAAAGAATGGAGATGTAAGCAATAATTATGATTTTCCACATTTTTAAAATGAAACCTGTTCTATCTCAAAATCGGATGCGTTTAGAACTTTTAACAAAGAGTACCTTTTTTGCGTGAAATTCATTGATTAATTCAAAAATGTTCCCAAAATCGCATTTAAGTTAGCAGTGTAGATGTCACAAGCTAAAGAATAGAGGTTTGTCAAATTTTATGATTTTCGATATTTCTACAAATAATACCATTTTTATCTCGAGATCGGTTGCATTTACAACTTATAATAAAGAGTATCTTTTTTCTGTAAATTCATCAAGGAATTCACAAATGTACAAAAAAACGCATTTGAGTTAGTGGTGTAGATTCCACAGGAAAAAGAATGGAGATATAAGCAATATTTATGATTTTTGACATTTTTTAAATGAAACCTTCTCTATCTCAAAATCGGCTGCGTTTGCAACTTTTAACAAGGAGTACCTTTTTCTGTAAAATACATTAATGAATTCAAAAATGTTTTCAAAATCGCATTTGAGTTAGTAGTGTAGGTGTCACAAGCTAAAGAATGGAGGTTTGTCAAATTTTATTATTTTTGATATTTCTACAACAAAGCCTCTTTTATCTTATGATCTGTTGCCTTTACAACTTTTAACAAAGAGTACCTTTTTTTTCTGTAAAATTCATCAAGGAATTCAAAAATATACTCAAAATCGCATTTTAGTTAGTAATTTAGATGCTACAGGAAAAAAAAAGAGATGTAAGGAATATTTATGATTTTCCACATTTTTAAAATGAAACCTTTTCTATCTCAAAATCGGCTGCGTTTACAACTTTTAACAAGAATTACCCTTTTTCTGTAAAATTCATTTATGAATTCCAAAATCTTCCCAAAATCGCATTTGAGTTTATTATTTATTACATATTCTGGATGCATACAGGGAGAATATCCCCAACAAAGCATCCTCATAATAATGAAAATTAATATAAAAAAATTGTAACATAAACTAAAATAAATACAACAATAAAGCGATCAACAAAACAACCGCTATACGTTAATTAATACACGTTCTCTAAAAGAGCGTAAAGAAACGTCAAAGAGAGATACATGGTTGAAGCCCTGGTTATAGGAATTAAGAATTCGAACTAATGGCGAGTTTTGATAAAGGTTTTTGTTAATTATGTTGAGACGAAATGTGGCGTGGTAACGTGTAAGCCGTTGTGGTACATTGAAGCTCAATTCAGGCAGAAGATCGGGGTTATCCAGCATGCCATTAACAAGCTTGAAAAGGAAGATCAAGTCAGAAACAATTCGACGTTACTGCAGAGGCAATAAGTTAAAGACTACGCAACGCCTATCGTAATCGCAGTAAGGTAGATGAAATTTATGTGCCAAATAACGTACACACCGCATACATGGGGTTCCATATTACGGAACCATAACATAGCACACTGTTGACAAATGCTAAATAAAGGGTTGGGTTGGGTTGACCCAACTTGATCCTGATAACAAACATCAAGTTACGTAGAGCTTTCCTCACCATAAATTCAATATGAAGATGAAATCACAACTTGGAATCCAATATGATGCCAAGATCTTTTACTTTATCCGTGGACCGGATAGCAGTACCGTTAAAGTTGTAAGGAAAGTTCCCAAGTAAATGTAATTTTTTGGCATTTGTCATAATTTAGGTAGTTTGTTGAGGCAACAGTACTCATGCAGGCGGTCAAGATCCTCCTGCAGTCTAAGGCAGTCCAGATTAGACCCGATCCTTGTGAATATTTTATTATCGTCAGCATACAGTAAAAACTTAGAAAATTTAAAACAAGAAGATATATCGTTTATGTACAATACAAATAATAAAGGTCCAAGATGATTGCCCTGAGGCATACCGGATGTGATAGGTCTGTAACAAGATACAAAGCTAGCAATCCTGACCGCCTGAATTCTGTTAGATAAATACGACATAATCCAGTGAACTAGACCATCTGGAATATCAAAGGAGAAAACTTTCTGTACAAGAATAGTATGATCGATTTTGTCGAAACCTTTGGAGTAGTCGATGTAGATTGCGTCAATCTGAGTATCCTCGTTTAAAGCAGAATGAATAAAGTTTACATAGGACAACGATTAGACTCCACCGATCGCCCAGACAAGAAACCATGTTGTTCATTGATTATAGAATGAGAAATAGAGAGACTAAGATATTCGTCGATAATTTTTTCAAAGACCTTGGGGATAGCTGGAAGGATAGAAATAGGACGGATACCAACTGTTTATCATCGGATTTAAATATTGGAATAACGAAACTCGTTTTCCACAAACTTGGGAAAACACCTTCAAGTGAAGACTTCGAAAAAATACGAAACAGTGGCGTAGACAGCTCAGTAGCAAACCCTTTTAAGAATAAAGTTGGAATACCATCCGAACCAGGACTAGAAGGCCGGTCAAAATTCAACAGAACATTATGAATTGCAATAGCGGAAAACCACGGCATAATCCCAGAGCCATGGGCAACCACTGAGCAATCGATTGTGCCATCTACAAAAACAGACGAGAAGTAGTCCGAGAAAACACGACATCGCAGGACACGAGTCAACTATGGTTCCATCAAAGGAAGTCATTGAGGCTGGCATGCCGGATGAGGAACCCTTTTTGCTATTAACAAACGACCATATCCTCTTTGGTTTCTCCAACACATCTGCCTGAATGGAACTTAAGTAAGCTCTATAATCAGCAGCTATCAATTTTGGGACATTTTGGTAGTACAAGCTAAGGCAAATGAATAGTGAAGTGATACTCCCAAACAAAACTAATGCGATAAAGAGGCCTGGCTTATAATTTATTCAAATCTGACAGGGATTTGACTACCAAGGCCTTAGCCCTGTCATCTTTTCCTACGTGAATCAAACAGCTCTTCGTGCAAATATACTTATAGTTTTTTCTTGTACGATTTCCCGTACCCTGTTGAAGAGGTTCATGTTATTAGCTGTTAGGTGTTCGTTTATATATAAGTTGTCCGAGATATCAGGAACAGATAAACCACAGCCATTGACTTCACAACGACGCAATTCAGCCGCACTAAAAATGCGGTCCCGTGTCATTCTGGTTACAAATTTAACGATTATTGCCTTGGCATGCGGCTTATCTGCTCTGAGAGATGTTCTGATCAATATCGGAAAGTGCAATGGGAGATTCAATAACAGAAGCAACACTGGACACAATATCAGGGAGATTTTCGCCCACGCGTTCGGGGATTCCTGAAATAATTAAGTTGTTTAAGCGTTTGTGCTTTATCACCAAATTTATTTAGGGTCCGGTCAAAATCTGTGATTTTCGACCTCGGTCTGTATAGAAGACATGAGCTGAAACAGTTGAGCATTGGTGGGGTCGCTGGAAGACGAGAGATCGGATGTTTCATCCTCGATAATGACGGATATATCAAGGTTCCTCCTATTTGGAGCATTTCCAAAAGACGTCTCCCGCCTTGATCTGAACAAGGGTATCAGATGGAATTTTAACGCATTTGGTGTGGAGTTAGTAGTGTAGATATCCAAGCTAAAGAATGGAGGTTTGTCAAACATTATGATTTTCGACATTTCTACAACAAAGCCTCTTTTATCTTAAGATCGGTTGCATTTACAACTTTTGACATAGAGTACCTTTTTTCTGTAAAATTCATCAGGGAATTCAGAAATGTACCCAAAATCGCATTTGAGTTAGTACTTTAGATGTCACAAGAGAAACAATGGAGATTTAAGCAATTTTTATGGTTCTCAACATTTCTAAATCAAAATCTTTTTTATCTCAAGATCAGTTACATTTACAACTTTTAACAAAGGGTACCTTTTTTTCTGTAAAATTCATCATGGAATTCAAAAATGTACCCAAAATCGCATTTTAATTAGTAGTTTAGATGTTACAGGAAAATGAATAGAGATGTAAGCAGTATTTATGATTTTCCACATTTTTAAAATGAAACCTTTTCTATCTCAAAATCGGCTGCGTTTACACCTTTTAACAAAGAGTACCTTTTTTCTGTAAAATTCATTTATGAATTCAAAATGTTCCTAAAATCGCATTTTAGTTAGTAGTTTAGATGCTACACGAAAAAGAATGGAGGTGTAAGCAATATTTATGATTTTCCACATTTTTAAAATGAAACCTTTTCTAAAATTTGGTTGTAATAATATTAAAATTAAAACTTTTTACTTGCTTTAATCAATTTATTTTTTCGGTACCGGTTTCGGTGTTACACCATCATCAGCCGAATCTACATCAAACGCAGTAATTAAATAGTGATATAAAACGTCAAAAACAATTAAGCATTACAAAATATCAGTTATCACTCACCGTCATAAAATCTTCACAAAGTTGGTTTCATAAAATAACATGAATAACAAAGAAAATTTTCTTAAAAAACACATATATAACATAAATTACTTAAGACAATTACAGTTAAGGCTCTTTTCACTTAGTCTAAACCCAGATTTTATAAACGCGTTCACCTATAGATGTCAAATGCATTGTGACAACAAAGGGTTTAAAAATACAAATTTATTTCAAGACAACCAATTATCAAGATGGATAGTAGTGAATAAAAATAACAAATCAAAACGAATACAGAATTAAAGTGAAATACGAAAAACCGATAGGGTAAAACAAATGTTAAAAAATAAAACCTATTTAATTTGCAGTTATTGCAGTTATTACAACTAATTGAGTTCCAGATTTTCCATAATACTTTCATTGTTGTTTTTATGATTTGAGAGTAGATTTAGCAAGGTGTCATTTTATGTGTCATAGTGTGGGCAGAATCAAAAGGAATGGTGGTCGCGATGTTAGTAGGTTTTCTATATATGTTATATGTTATCTTGTTGTTTTGATTTTCAATACAGAGGTCTAAAAAGTTTCGCTTCTTGTCTTTTTCTATTTCAATAGTGAATTGAAGCTTATTATGCAAACTATTTAAGTATTCTAAAAATGTTTGAAGTTCGCTTTCGTTTCCTTCCCAGATGCAAAAGACATCATCGACATAACGTATCCATTTATAAATATGCTTTCTATATGGATTAAGATCATTAATAATATACTCATTTTCCATGTGGTTGAGATATATTTCAGAAAGTATGTTCGACAATGACATTCCCATTGGTAGACCATCAGGTATTTTAAAGAAGTTATTATCAAATTTACAGTAATTTTGTTTTATTATGTGTTCAAGGATGTTATGTGTCATTATTGAAGTGTTTGGCAAAGATTTCGGAACATAATTTAAGGGTAAGGTCAATTGGAACATTAGGGTATACGTTTGGAATATTAGAAACCGGTACCGAAAAAATAAATTGATTAAAGCAAGCAAGAAGTTTTAATTTTAATATTATTACAACCAAATTTTATAATACCCAACTTGCAACATGGATTCATATAATAATAATCAAGAAATCTTTTCTACTATCTGCTCCGACACTAGTGGACTTGGAGTAAGTTAAAGCATCCCGGACCACAGCATCTGTAACCAAGCTGAATGAAAACGAAATCACGTTGGTGGATGCAAGGATTTCATTAATAATATTCTGCCTAGTTATATGTATTACCAACCACCACAGGAGGATCCGCAAAATACTCCGCCAGAGCAGCAGCATCAAGGGTGGGTTGATCTGTGGGAGATTCTATAACATCAAGTGATCGCATTGTTTTCCAAAATGTCTTATGAGTGGCTCCAGATAACCTCTGACAGTAATGTAATCTTTTAACGGTTTTGCATCGATGATTACAACGATTGCGCAGCACACGATAATGGTCCCGATTGGCAGCAGAAGGGCTACGTTTGAACAATAACTTAGCACGATTGCGCTCCCGCATGAGAGACCTAATCTCATCATTTAGCCAAGGTGCCGACATGTGTCTAACTCTTCGCCGCCTCTCCGGAGCATATCTGTCATAGAGGTCAAGAACCTTGGAATTAAAGTACTCCACCTTAGCATCTATGTCAGGCAATCGGTAAAGTGGCTGCCAATCAATTTTGCTCGCATCAGACATCAATAACCTGCAAATCTATACTTTGAAGATCACGATGGATCACAATGCATCGGGAAGCAGCCTGACGTTGTAACTGCAAAGCGCAGTAAATCAAGTCATGGTTCGAAAATTGAAGTGCATTCAACTGACCCTGCGTAAGAATATTGTCCAGACGAGACGTGATAATAAGATCAAGGAGAGTATGAGAGGATGACGAGCGGTGAGTTAGCAGAGAGGGTAAGATCAATAGATTTAGTGACGAAATTATAAACTATAGTTTTTCACAACGTGAAATCACCCATTAAAAGGATTGTATCAAAATGAAGAGTGTCTCTCAAGGATCTCCGTCTGATCAAAGTAATTGGCGAGAGGAGGACAATAAAAGGCGCCAAATAAAACCGCATTGCCTGCACATTTTATCTCCACAAGTAGAAACTCGGCATCCTGCCTTGACATAGCTACTCATAGCTACTTTTTTTCTGTAAAATTCATTGATGAATTCAAAAATGTTCCCAAAATCGCATTTGAGTTAGTAAGCGTAGATGTCACAAGCTGAAGAATGAAGGTTTGTCAAATCGTGTGATTTTCGACATTTTTACAACAAAATCTCTTTTATCTTGAGATCGGTTACATTTACAACTTTTATGATAGAGTACCTTATCTCTGTAAAATTAATCAGGGAATTCAAAAATGTACCCAAAATTGCATTTGAATTAATGGTATAGACACAACAAGAGAAAGAATGGAGATTTAAGCAATTTTTATGATTATCGACTTTTCTATAACAAAACCCTTTTTATCTCGAGATCAGTTGTATTTATAACTTTTAACAAAGAGTACATTTTTTCTGTAAAATTCATCAAGTTATTCAAAAATGTACACAAAATCGCATTTTAGTTAGTAGTTTAGATACTACAGGANGGAATTCAAAAATATACTCAAAATCGCATTTTAGTTAGTAATTTAGATGCTACAGGAAAAAAAAAGAGATGTAAGGAATATTTATGATTTTCCACATTTTTAAAATGAAACCTTTTCTATCTCAAAATCGGCTGCGTTTACAACTTTTAACAAGAAGTACCCTTGTTCTGTAAAATTCATTTATGAATTCCAAAATCTTCCCAAAATCGCATTTGAGTTAGTGGTGTAGATGTCACAAGGTAAAGAATGGAGGTTTGTCAAATTTTATGATTTTTGACATTTCTACAACAAAGCCTCTTTTATCTTGAAATCGGTTAGATTTACAACTTTTAACATAGAGTACCTTTTTTCTGTAAAATTCATTAGGGAATTCAGAAATGTACCGAAAATCGCATTTGAGTTAGTGGTGTATTTGCCACAAGAGAAAGAATGGAGATTTAAGTAATTTTTATGATTTTCGACAATTCTATAACAAAACCTTTTTTATCTTAAGATCAGTTGCATTTACAACTTTTAACAAAGAGTACATTTTTTCTGTAAAATTCATCAAGTTATTCAAAAATGTACACAAAATCGCATTTTAGTTAGTAGTTTAGATACTACAGGAAAAAGAATGGAGATTTAATAAATATTTGCGGTTTTCCACATTTTTAAAATGAAACCTTTTCTATCTCAAAATCGGCTGCGTTTACAACTTTTAACAAAGAGTACCTTTTTTCTGTAAAATTTATTGATGAATTCAAAAATGTTGTCAAAATCGCATTTGAGTTAGTAGTGTAGGTGTCACAAGCTAAAGAATGGAGGTTTGTAAAATTTTATGATTTTTGACATTTCTACAATAAAGCCTCTTTTATCTTGAGATCGGTTGCTTTTACAACTTTTAACACAGAGTATCTTTTCTCTGTAAAATTCATCAGGGAATTCAGAAATGTACTCAAAATCGCATTTGAGTTAATGGTGTAGATGCCATAAGAGAAAGAATGGAGATTTAACCAATTTTTATGATTTTCGACAATTCTATAACAAAACCTTTTTTATCTCGAGATCAGTTGTATTTACAACTTTTAACAAAGAGTATCTTTTTTCTGTAAAATTCATTGACGAATTCAAAAATGTTCCCGAAATCGTATTTGAGTTAGTAGTGTAGTTGTCACAAGCTAAAGAATGGAGATTTGTCAAATGTTATGATTTTCGACATTTGTACAACAAATACCTGTTTTATCTTAAAATCGGTTGCATTTACAGCTTTTGACATAAAGTACCTTTTTTCTGTAAAATTGATCAGGGAATTCAGAAATGTACCCAAAATCGCATTTGAGTTAGTGGTGTAGATGCCACAAGAAAAAGAATGGAGACTTAAGCAATTTTTATGATTTTCAACATTTCTTAATCAAAACTTTTTTTATCTCAAGATAAGTTGCATTTACAAGTTTTAATAAAGAGTACTTTTTTTCTGTAAAATTCATCAAGGAATTCAAAAATGTACACAAAATCGCATTTTAGTTAGTGGGTTAGATGCTACAGGAAGAAAATGGAGCAATATTTATGATTTTCCACATTTTTAAAATGAAACCTTTTCTATCTCAAAATCTGCTGCGTTTACAACTTTTAACAAAGAGTACCTTTTTTCTGTAAAATTCATTTATGAATTCAAAAATGTTCCCTCTTTTATCTTGAGATCGGTTGCATTTACAACTTTTAAGATAGAGTACCTTATCTCTGTAAAATTAATCAGGGAATTCAAAAATGTACCCAAAATTGCATTTGAATTAGTGGTATAGAAGTCGCAGGCAAATGGTTATTCCAGGTAGATAGCTTTTTCCAAAGCTATATTGGACAAGATAAATAGTATCTGTATAAGCTTGTTTTAGGCAAATACCATTTTTTCGATACAACAATGAAATATAGAGTACCTGTTCACAATAAAATAAAATAGGTAGTCACTAATGAGTGTCAAATTATTTGCGTATCATTTTCAGAAAATGCATAACAATTAGGCATCTAGTATTGCACATCATCTTATTTTTGAAACAAATACACCTTTTTGTACTGCACTGAAATTTCGAAGGCACTGGCATTTTGACATCCCTTGCCCAGAAAATAGTGACTGTGAAGTGCAGGCCTCTCTTAAAGAAATAAAGCATTCCTGGGGTTGGGTTGGGTTGGTTTAAAGAGCTAGTTGCCTGAAAATATTTTAGCCATATGCTATTTGCCTAGGAAAGTAAAATTTAGACTGAAATAAATAGAAAAAGACTATTTGCCTAGGCAGATCTTACTAGGAAGAAACTATTTACTTGAAACAATCATTTGCCTGCGACATAGATGTAAAATCCTCATCTGTGAAATTCATCAGGGAATTCAAAAATGTTCTCAAAATTATCATTTAATATGTGCTGTAGAAGTTACAGTCTCTTGAATGCAGATGTTCTCAATTCTGTGTCTGAATCGTGTTTTTTAGTACAGAATCTCGAGTACTTAGCACTTTTTACAAACAATTTGCGTAATAATCATCAAGTAATTCAAAAATGTATAAGAAATAATATTACTCAGTGGCGTAGGAGTTATTATATACATATATTTTACTCTTTTTATCAAAAAACTCGAGTTATTTCAAAAATATTTATCTCAAATACTAAAAATAATTTTTAAATCGGTTTTTTCCATTAATAAGACTAGACTTTTTTTTCTAAGAAGTGAAAATTTTGTTAATCTAACATCACAGTGTCCACGCAGGTCGTAAATATTGTGTTAATTGGGTTAAAAGAGAGATACAATTGATACAAGAGGGTTGGACACCCTTAACAATTTCCGCTTTGTCAGCATCGTGCAAAACCCGCAACTGTTATTATATCATTGGGGTTCCCCTGTAGCAGTAATTATCGTTATATAGTTTCCGATGGGTCACTAAACACCGCTTTTACAAAGTCCATTGTCCGGTCCATTATCATCCTAAATAAATTCAATTTGATCGTTGGCAATCACCCGTTCGACCTTGTTTTAATGTCTAATAATATTGCCCAACAGTTTAAACCCTAATTAAATTTGATAGTCGTAAATAGTTTAAGCTTTTTATGAAAGAAAATTTGAAATTTGGTTAATCCATTATTGTTGGAGTGGAGAAATGGGGTTGAGGTTGTTGGGGTTTTTGTGGCTTGTACGTGAATATTACATTAAAATGGGAGTAGTACGAAACCGGAGAGATGATGTTTAAATCTGGAAACATAACGGAAACAAGAGGATTTTTCGTGAACCGAGTAACTGTGGAATTATACATGAAAATCTGAATAAAGGGATTCCGGGGAAGTTTTCCCCGGAAGTCTGTGTAATATACTTAAAACTGGAATAATTTTTTTGAATACCATAGTTAAAAGAAAAATACACACATTTTAAATTGGATTTTTTTAAACGATTACTTTTTGATATTAGATTTACTCACCTTTGACATATCGGAAATACCTCTGACCTATAGTGGGATTTTGCTCCAACATACTTGTTGAATTTTATCGGTCAGAAGAGTTATTCGTCAAATTTCCTCTTCGAAATGTTATACTTAATAATAATGTTACATATTTCTCAATACTTAAGCATTTTAGAATTAAATCTTTGTTTGCTCTCAGATGCGTAAAAATTAGATGAAATCGTGGTTTTACAATTTTACAATTTGTTTTCGCTAGAGTAAAAGATTCGGAACGTTTGAGAACAAAACTTTTAGAATAAAAGTTGTAGGAAACTAAATCCTTAACAATATTGCTCTTTACCACTTTTGTTCTCAAATGCATAAATACCGAGAAAAATTCGAATAGGTGAAAATTGGATGAAATCGTGGTTTTTACATCTTGTTAATAGAGCAGAAGATTCGGAATTCAAGTATGGTTCTTCAATATAAAGAAGCATTTTCCTAAGATGTTCCAATTTAGAAATCAAAATTGGAACTTTATCAACATAAGGATTAGTTGTGGGCATTTTGATCAAAGTTCTAGATCTTTTTAGCATGTGTAGATGAAATGTTTGGCATGTTAACCCATTTATACAATCTGAAGCAACAACATATCCCGGAGTTTTATGTTCATGAAGAAAATAATGAAAGTGGGATATTATAAATGGTATTTTGTTATCTCGAACTACTCCGAATTTCATACTATCAAGAGAATTTTGCAGTTTTTGTAATACTTATTCCACCAGTTTTTGAAATCGAAAATGTCTTTGGAAGAATAATAAATTTCTGGTTAACACTTAAAGCAATAATTTCTTCTTAAGACATCTTTTGACCATGCCAAAATCGCGATCGTTTGGGAAAAAAGAGTGGCCTAATGGCTAATTCTTTGACACTGTCAGGTTTTTCTTTTTGAATATAGTCCCATAAAAATGAAGCAACTTCATTAGGACCTTTATTAGCAATACCTTCATGATATATATAAAAATACTCTTGTCCATTCTTATAGTTTATAAATACTGAATACATTAACTAAGTCAAATAGAACATTTTTTGAATAGGTATTTCTGGCAAGTGGACGTTTTGCATGAAATCAAAAATTGATACCGCCAAATCGTCAAGAGTTTTGCACTCAGCAGTAGAGTTCTTCAACGATGTGTAAAATTTTGTTGCTCGTTGTTTATGCATCATAAATTCAGCAACTAGTTGGCATGTTCTCTTAAGGTTAAACTTTTTATTTTCATATTAAGTTCTTCACACTTGCAGCATGTATCTACTTGAGGACGACCAAAATGTATGTGATTGTAATGGTCATGAAAATATTTAACATAGTAACTGTAGCGGATACGAGTATTTTTATGTTTTTCTACGAAAAGATTATACACAATTTCATTTTAAAGTTCAGTCTGCTATCAAGATAATAATAATAATAATAATAGTTTATTGGCATAAAAGACTACTACAACCTTGTATGCAACTAGGCAAACTTAGGTGTGCGAAATGAGGCTCAGGAAAAGTCCAAAAAGTGTAAATTAACTTCGAACGTTGCCTAAGTGGGTTAGGCAAATTTAGGGTGCGCACATTCAAAACACTGTTTACTGCTATCAGCGTTTTGGCTTCTTAACTAACAATGTAAATAACGGAATTGGAATTTTCCCAATACAACTCTATTTTTGTAAATAAAAAAAAACGAACAACATATAAAAAAATAATAATACGTAAAATTATATGGGAATTATATAATGGTGACATTTCGAGTTGCGAAGCACTTAGCCCTCTTACATTTGCATAAATTTGTTTGACATTTCCTTTTG
Organism: Onthophagus taurus; assembly: GCF_000648695.1. Lineage (NCBI taxonomy): Eukaryota > Metazoa > Arthropoda > Insecta > Coleoptera > Scarabaeidae > Onthophagus > Onthophagus taurus. The sequence continues at coordinate 86,885 of NW_019280632.1, read as the reverse complement.
CACTTACACTTCAAAAACCCTTGCCCCCCGAAGGCAGAGTTTTGGCTACTAATCTGACGCAGAGAGAATTCAATCTCTGGGACGTCTTGAATTTTCAAAAGTGTGTCTTTACTCTTTACACGCTTGAATTTGATTTCTCGAATACAGCGAGGATATAATTCCTTTCTTGGTTCCAATTTTATAAAGTCTAGATTTAAAGTCATCTTTTTTCTTTTTGCTCTGTAACCCTCGTTGGTATTACTTCTACTCTGGGCACAGTTGACATGAATATCCTGCGCACAGCTATAACACTTGTGGACTCCTGAAGTTTCTTTTTCGAATATGCAACAAACAGGTTCTAATTTTGCCATATCAACATCAAGGGCAGGAATTGTTCTTTAGTATTTTCTGCATCAGGAAACGGAGTTGATGCTCCAAGACTTTCTGCATTAGGACCACGAGTGAAATTCTCCTGCTCCGCAGTAGTTGCAAGTGCAATATATATATTGCCGGTAACATATATACATATATATATATAAAGTCCAAGATGGACCTTGACACAGACGCTCCTCTCTAATTCAATTCCATCTATAAAGATATGGGCCACATTGCTGACAAACGCTTTGTATTCCCTACCTCCGAAAACCATGTAGACCGATTTATTCCCATTTAACAAAAGACCACCTTTTTTAATAATATTTAAAAATTTATCTAAATTACTGTTTACATCTGCAACAGACTCTAGCACATTATTTGAGTTAAAGCTGTGGTAAAGTTGTGTCATCCGCATAGATATGAAATTTTAAGTAGAAGCGGTCAAAGATCAACATTTGAGACGTAGGGGACCCAATGTATGTATGTATATGGCTGGATCCGACACATCATTATCAATAACTACATACTGACTTCTCCCGCACAGATAATTAAAAAAATAAAAATGAAGGCTGTATTATAGAACCCAATATAATGAAAAATTGCTAAGAGAAGTGATGATTAATAGTGTCAAACGCTTTAAAGAAGTTAAGTAAAACCAAAACAGCGCCATTGATGTTGCAGACACAACATCATCAACAATTATCGATAGTGCGGTTGCACAACTATACCCAGGCCTAAATCCTGATTGGATGGAGTGTAGAATATGAAAGTGTTCCAAGTACTCACGTATTTGTTCCGCCACGACCCTTTCTAAAATTCCCGACAAAGTACTCAAAATACTAATTGGCCTCACTTCCGAGAAGGAAGAAGCAGTTGATGATTTAGGCATAGGAACAACTTTGGCAGATTTCCATTTCTCAGGAAAGACACCAAACTCTAAACAAAAGTTAATTACATGCAGGAGGCAGGGAGTTATGTGTGGACAATAGAAACCCAGCATCCTAAGGCTTATATTATCAATCCCTGCCACCTGACTAGACATCCTCGTCAAGATAATATTGATCTGAGATTAATTTACTTTTTGCAAATAGAAATTTTCCACACCAGGTCTGACATTATTATTATTTTATAAACTCCGATTTCTGTATCACTTAGTGAACATTCACTTTCTATTTCTTCCATTATTAACACTTAAAGCAGTTATTGTTACTTAATATAGCTAACAACGTTTTCACCACGTTTTGACGGTAGGTTAAGTCGATAAGTGCTTGAACGCATATAAGATATAAGTAATTGTGATCTGCGATATAAGCCATCGTACCCTAGCAACAAAATATGATTCGACAATATGATTGGCTAATAATAATATCGCAGATTGCAATCGCAATCGTTTTTATGTATTCAAACCTGTCGTATAATTGTTAGCGGTCAAACTGTCAATTTGTTGCAGAAAGGGGCTACTTAACGATACTTACTACCTTTTTACAGAAAACGATAGGTCTACAACAAGATAGTATACAGCACTGGATTGAGAACATTTTGGCAAAAAAGTTTTAGTATAAAAGTTGTAGCAAATTTAATTGTTAACAATATTGTTCTTTTACACTTTTTCTCTCAGATGTAAAAATATCAACAAATATTCCAAAATGTGAAAATTGGATTAAATCGTGGTTTTACATCTTGTTATTGGTAGAGCATGGGATTCAGAACGTTTTAGATAATAATAATAAGCGTTTTATTGTTTTTAAATTTACAATTTTCCCTTTACACCATTTATACAGTACAACATAATATAATACAATATAATATACAGGGTGTCTCACGTAACTGGTTCGTTAAAACTTTTTTAGGTTTCACTAATTGTACAGTTTTGAAATTTTGGTAACATGGGTTGTTTATTCGGAACATTCGATCTAAAATATTATCAAGATGGCTGCCACTTCCGATCAACCGGAAGTAAACCATAACTTCGTTATTTTAAATGGAATGCTATAAGTAGTTTTTATTACACCTTTTAATTGTACGTAAAAGAAGATGTTGGCTTTTATAAAAGTTATTGGTACCTAGTGACTTTCGTTTTCGAGTTGTTTTGGTTTTAAGTTTTTTTTTGTCAAATTTCAACATGCTCTTTAAATAATAAGTAAATGCACAAAACGATGAAATGAATTTACTTGTTTTATTTATTTTCGGTGCGACATGTTTCGAAATCTACAGATTTCTTCTTTCTAAATTTATTAAACAAAACCTAAAATATCTGTCAACTTTTGATATAAACGCCTTCAATGCAATAGAAATGAATCCACTAATTCCCTAACTTAAATTTCTTATTAAATTGCATAAACCTGACCGTTCTATCAGACCAATCATAGGAAATATTAACACACCTTCTAGTAAAGCCGCTAAACTTCCCCAGAGATTTCTGTTCAATTTTTTTAAACACCAATTCAAACATAGTGTGAAGAATTCTAGAGAACTTCTAGATCAACTAAAACATGTGTCACTGGATAATGAATGTAGGCTCATTTCATTCGACATCTGCAACCTCTACACTAAGATTCCCATACATGATGCTATCAACATTATTAGAACATCTTTAACTGACCAACACAATGACTTATGTTTATGTGCCGAAGAAATTGAAGCCTTCATGGGGTTATTGGAAATTATTTGTAAACAAAACTTCTTCATATTTGATAATAAATTTTACAAGATGGGAGATGGTTTTCCCATGGGCTCACCCATCTCATCTATCATAGCCGACATTTTTGAAACTGAGCTTTTCTCCGATAGATATTCTCTATTTACTAAACATATCGTGTTTTATAAGCAAACGATTTCCTGCATTTCCTGCAAGTGTTAATAAATTTCCCAATATGAGGCAAACTACAATAAATAGGTATAGGAATGTTTATAAATAATTTGTAGAGAATTAAATTCCTTTTCTGATAGGCTAAAAAAATATAGGGCATTCCGTTTAAAATTTTCGACTTTCTCGCCATTGAATATGGAGAAACAGTAATTCAATTTTTGACCACAAATGACAATCTATTTGACAGCATCTGAAGAGTAATCGTGCCAATNTGTAGAGAATTAAATTCCTTTTCTGATAGGCTAAAAAAATATAGGGCATTCCGTTTAAAATTTTCGACTTTCTCGCCATTGAATATGGAGAAACAGTAATTCAATTTTTGACCACAAATGACAATCTATTTGACAGCATCTGAAGAGTAATCGTGCCAATGTAGATCTTTTTTGCATGAACGTTGGCTGCGATATAAGAGCATGTTGAAATTTACCAAACAAAGCTTAAAACCAAAATAATTCAAAAACGAAAAACGCTAGGTACCAATAACTTGTATCAAAGCTAACCTATTTTTTTACGTACAATTAAATGGTGTTATAAAAACTATAGCATTCATGGTCTACTTCCGGTAGATCGGAAGTCGCGGCCATCTTGAAAATATTTTAGATCGAAAGTTCCGAATGAACAACCCATGCTACCAAAATTTCAAATCTCTCTGATTAGTGGAACTTGAAAAAGTTCTAACGAACCAGTTACGTGAGACATCCTGTATATATCTCCAAACCCTCTACCCTCCTCCCCCCTCTCCGCACCTTCGGCTCCTCGCCCAAATCACCTCCCTCATCCATTTTTTGCCCTCGCCCTTTCTTTCAAAATCTCCCAAAGTCTCCCAATCCTATCCACACACCCTACACCACCTCTCCACATCGTCCGCCTAGTACCTATTCCCTCTCTCCTCATTGCCACAGCGGGATCTGGCCACCAATCTCTTCCCTTCATCACCCCCCTCCATCAACAGATACTTTGGCAGTTCCTTTGTCACTATCTCTCCATGCCTTTCATTATATCTCCCTTCTAATATCTGTGACCTTCTTTCTTGCCTCTGTATGTCCCTGTCCCTATCTCTCAGTTCTCTCCACATTTTACCTCTCTCCACTCTTCTGTTTTTGATCCCAGCTAATGAATATCCCACTCTCCTATAATATCCTTTCCTATCTCTTTGCCCATATATCAGCCTCCTCTCCTTAATTTCCCTCCAGCACTCTCGCATTTTGCAATGCGGTGTTCACCCAGAATGAATATACCCGGCAAAAGACTATACAGTATTGGCAGAGAACTAAATACTGCTAGTATCAGACTACATTCTGGAAATAGACTGTGTTTAGGAAAGGCAAAATTAAATATTAGTAATAGAGGAGTAAATACTACTAATGACTAGATTTTGCCGACAGAAGTCTATATATGTTAGCAGAGATACACTATATACAGCTAATGGACTTTCATTATATCTCCCTTCTCGTATCTGTGACCTTCTTTCTTGCCTCTGTATGTCCCTGTCCCTATCTCTTAGTTCTCTCCACATTTTACCTCTCNCCCTTCATCATCCCCCTCCATCAACAAATACTTTGGCAGTTCCTTTGTCATTATCTCTCCATGCCTTTCATTATATCTCCCTTCTCGTATCTGTGACCTTCTTTCTTGCCTCTGTATGTCCCTGTCCCTATCTCTTAGTTCTCTCCACATTTTACCTCTCTCCACTCTTCTGTTTTCGATCCCAGCTAATGAATATCCTACTCTCCTATAATATCCTTTCCTATCTCTTTGCCCATATATCAGCCTCCTCTCCTTAATTTCCCTCCAGCACTCTCCCAGGATCCTGCTATGCGGTCTTCCTTTTATCATTTCCTCATACTTTACTGCTTTTCTCCCAGCCTCCACTCTTACTGCATCTACCTTAACCTCCTCCTTCACTACATAGCTTGGAGTCTCCCTTGCCAACGCTACTATCCATGTCCAATACCTTATTTGTATATCCTGCAGCAGTTCTTGTTCTCTCCATCCCCATACATCTACGCCGTACATCATTGTGCTTCTTACCAAGCCCTCAAAGAAAACCTATCCCATTACTATGTTCGCTTTTTTTGCCATCGTCCTCACGTGCGACCCGATCTTATTACTTTCCAAGAACCTATATCCTAGGTACGTATACTCTTTCACTTCCTCTATCACTCTTCCCTGCCACCTCCATCCATTCCTCCTTCTTTCTTCTCCCCCCTTTGCAGAATTTCATGATCTTTGAAACTCATAGAACTCAGAAACCTCATCATTTCCTTCATAGAACGTTTTAGAAAAAAAGTATTAATACAAAATTTGTAGCAAATTATATTCTTAACAATATTGTTCTGTTATAGTTTTGCTCTCAGATGTATTAAATGGAACAACTTTGTGTTTTAAAGTACTACGATTTTCTGAATACCGTTTTATTTGATTTAACTTAACGAATCTATCGATTGATAGATGGCGTATTAAAAATGTAATTGTAATTTTTGTTTCAGATAAAAAAGGGCATCATGCGGCGAGAGACGTTCGCAAAGTCCTCGTGACATGATGAACTCGTCGACGCCGACGTTGAACGCCGCGAACGCAACCAGTTATTATTCGATCACCGAGGTCGTGTTCATAGGGACTTTGGCCTTCGTTTTATCGGTCTTCACCGTTGTCGGAAACATCATGGTGATGATCTCGTTCAAGATCGACAAACAGCTTCAAACGGTCAGCAATTACTTCCTGTTCTCGTTGGCGGTCGCTGATTTTGCGATCGGTTTGATCTCGATGCCGCTTTTCACCGTTTACACCCTCTTGGGATACTGGCCATTGGGACCGCTCATTTGCGACACGTGGCTTGCACTCGACTACCTCGCGAGCAACGCGTCCGTACTCAATTTGCTCATCATCAGTTTTGATCGGTACTTTTCGGTTACCAGGCCGTTAACTTACAGAGCGAAAAGAACTACGAAACGCGTTGCTATTATGATCGGGTAATAAATTTTAACACTTAGAAATTTTTTTAAATATTGTTGGGCTCTTTTTGCTTTCTTTTAGGTGTGCTTGGGGTATAAGTTTATTATTGTGGCCGCCGTGGATTTACAGTTGGCCGTACATCGAGGGAAATCGAACGGTTCCCGAAAATTTGTGTTACATTCAGTTTATAGAGACCAATCATTACATCACTTTCGGGACGGCGATTGCGGCATTTTACGTTCCCGTTACCGTTATGTGCATCCTATATTGGAGAATATGGAGAGAGACTGAAAAAAGACAAAAAGACTTACCCAATTTACAAGCGGGCAAAAAAGATAGCAGCAAAAGAAGTAATTCTAGGTAAGATTAAATCTAACTCTAACACATCAATAATTAATTTTGAAACCCAACTAAGTTTATTGCATGAAATTTGCTTTTATTTTGCACATTTCCAAATTAAACTCGATTTATAGGATTTCTTACGAAACTTAATAAAGAAATTGTTTCAAAAATAATTCGCTTTTGCTTAGGGATAGACTTAACTCATTGTATTCAAAAGCTCCATTTGTGCGATATAAATAAATTTCAGGCAATTAGAAACTCCACCGCAAAAGAGGGAGGGAAACGGATGGAGTCATAAAGAAATGGAAGTAATCGATACAATGTAAGTATCTCGTTTTTTATAATTCATTCCTTAATTAAAGAATAAATACAAAGGTTTAAAAAAATACGCATAAGATTAAATAAAAATAATTTAATTTCGTAAGAAGTCCTACGAGTATAATTTGACCCGAATTAAAATTAAAAGTGCAATTAAAATTTCAATTAAAACTTGAATAATTATTAATAACGGATTGATTTAAAGTTATGCTTTGTAAGTTTTCTTTTATGCTTTAAAATTGGGTGGAAAAGCCCGAAATTAGTGGAAATTAAATTGAATTTCGAGCGAATTCCAACTACTTCTAACTAATAATAAAGTAAGTGTAAAGCTGGAGTTGTCATTCCATTCTGTTCCACCAAAAACTAAAAGGTTTCTATTTTCCCTTCTGTCAGCCCAGGTTTTATTTCTATTTGACACAGTTGAGGGACATTTATTCCGATATGCATACTAAAGATAATCAGACAACACGAGTCTTGAATTTAAATTATTAGTAAGGCAAAATCCAAAAATTTGCATTTGTAAACCATGTCATCGGCCTAATAGCTGACTTCTAAGTCTATTGATTCACCCAGAATTAATATACCCGGCAGAAGACTATACAGTATTGGCAGAGAACTAAATACTGCTACTATCAGACTACATTCTGGAAATAGAAGACTGTGTTTAGGAAATGCAAAATTAAATATTAGTAATAGAAGACTAAATACCGGGTGTCCGCCGGGAAGGTATACTACTTTGTTTTGCCGCCATTTTGGTAAACATTAGTCTTGACAGTTCATATTTGGCGTGAAGTAGAGACGTGGCAAATTTATTATGGAAAATATTCGGTAAACGACCACAACGTACTGCAAGATCGGCTGAAAACATTGCTGCTGCTCAAGAAAGTGTTCAAAACAATCCATCAACCTCAATTCGACGGCGTGCTTAGGAGCTTGGTCTTCAAAGAATAACTTTGGCCACAATTTTGCACAAGGATTTGCATTTGTTTCCATTTAAGATTCAGTTGACACAAGAGCTTCTTCCAGGATACCATTTACGCCGCCGTACATATGCCAATAGGATGTTACAACTCGCCCATGACAACCCCGATTTTCATGAAAAAATCATAATGAGTGACGAGGCACATTTTCATTTGAATGGATATGTGAATAAACAGAATAGTCGGTTCTGGGCAATGGAAAACCCTCAAATTATTCATCAGTCACCTTTGCATCCATTAAAAGTGACAGTCTAGTGTGCAATTTGGTTAGGAGGAATCATTGGACCTTACTTCTTTGAAACTGAAAACGGTGTAACGGTAACTGTCAATAGGGAGCGATATCGTGATATGATTGAAAACTTTTTAACGCCACAACTGCATGCTTTGGGCTTGATTAACATGTGGTATCAACAAGGCGGTGCCACATCGCATACAGCCAGGATTACAATGGAATTACTGCGAGACCTCTTTCCACAACAAGTTATTTCAAGAAATGTTGATGTTGATTGGCCTCCACGGTCGCCTGATTTGACTGCATCAAATCTCCTCGCATTTGTGAGGCTAACAGAGGTGGACATTTATCTGATATTGTATTCCATACATAATTGCCGACATTAAATAAAACATTTATCAACATAAGATCCATTCTCTTTCATTTAATCAAAAATTATAAACAAACAAAGTAGTATACCTTCCCGGCGGGCATCCTGTATTACTAATGGCTAGATTTTGCCGACAGAAGTCTATATGTGTTAGCAGAGATACACTAAATACAGCTAATGGACTGCTACATTCTAGTAATAGATGACTAGATACTGCCGGACTATAAGGCATGAAGATAGGCACAAATAACTAATGAAGAGTTATTACGTAGAACAGGAATAAAGAAGGTGAGAACAAGAATGAAAAAACGAAAATGGCAATGGATCAGGCATATCCTATGAAAGGCAGAAAATAATATAATAAGGCAATCTCTTAAATATTCTATAAAAGGGAAGAGGAAGACTGGAAAATCAAGGGATACATGGAGAAAAAAACTCAAGTACAGACGTAATTGCATACACTATAATATGGAATCAAGCTATAGAAGAAAAGGGAAAGGAGTGGTCGCAAAAATGACAGAAGGATGGAGCTTACTGGATGGAAATTAAACTAATAAACATAAACACAGACACTTAGAGTTGGCTGCACCAAAAAACAAGCAAAGAAACATTGATCAGCGCCTGTTGCTCGTTGTAGGAGCTACGAGACTAAGAAGAAGAGCAAGAAAGATACTGCCGGAAAAAGATCATATATAACTGTTAGAAGAGGACTAGATACTGCTAATGGAAAACAACATTCCGATAATAAAACACTAGATATTACTGGCGGGTGCTGTAAATACAAGATTAGATGCTTGTAATAGAAGACGTCTCATACACTAGAAAGTTTTCCTTAATGTTATGCAAGTCGTTATTCATCATTTTCTTTGAGCCTCCAATACTCCCAAGATACTATAATAGAAAACTATATTGGTAGACCAGATACTGCCGACCAAATATTACATACTCTTGGCAGAGCACTAGGTACTGCTAATGGACGACGAATTCCGATAACAAAATACTAGATACTGTGTGTAGAATACTAGATATTGCTCGCAGAAGGTTACTTGCAGTAAATACACGATTAAATACTGGTAATAGAAGACTAAATACTACTATTGGAAGACTAGATACTCCAGGTAAAAAACTATACTTATACTGTTGGCGGAACATTAGAACAGAAGATTAAGTTCTGTTTACTACTAGAAGACGTATTCAAAAAATCGATAGATGATCCAAAAAAACTGAAAATTATAATATATGAACCAGAGTTGGGTAGTATCCGCATACTTTTTGAGTATTGTCAATTCATTTTCTAAATTTAGAAAAAATTCAAAGAACTCATTCCCTAGCAAATGTACACTAAATTTCCCCACCGAGAGACCACTCGGAAAAATATAGGAGAAAAGATTAGGAGTCACTATAAATAAAATATGGATGACAGTATATTAGTTTAACAATAATTTAGGTCATTTCAAAAGTATCCGAGAATGTATCCGAAAACTGCAGTATACATGTAACCGAATACTTGTATCCGGATACTTTTATGGAGAAAGTATTCGTACTTTTTTAAAAAAGTATCCGGATACATTGTAAGTATCCGGTATCCGGTACTCGAATTTTTTTCCTGTATCCGTCCCAGCTCTGAAATGAACTACAAAAAGATCAGAAGAAATAGGGGTAACAATGAATGTGAGTTCATAATCTTAGTTTTGATTATGAAAAGAATAACAGAACTTAACAATCAACCTGCCAGCTTAAACGAAACCGCTATAAAAGATGTAGAAGACTATATATATCTAGAACAAAAAATAACAGTAGATAAGCAATTACAAACAGCGGATTTGAACCGGAAATAAGACTGGCATGAACAGCGTTCGGTAGGCTAAGACATATACGTATTACAGAGCAAGAACAAGAAATTTAAGGTACTAAAACTGTGTGTAATCCTGATCTCGATATATAGTGCTGAAACATGGACACTCATCAAGAAATCTAAGAGCGAGATACAAGCTATCCAACGCCATATGGAACGAAACATATTAAACATACGAATAAGTGATAAGATATCTATAGAATGGATAAAACAACGCACCAACAAGGAAGACATAATTGATATAATATTGAAAGTGAAATGGCGTTAGGCGGGTTTAAAAATTTTGCGCACGATGATATTTCGAAATACCTAGGAAAAACATGGATGACAGCAGCGGAAAAGTGAAAAATGTGGAAAAACATGGAAAAATACGGAGGAGGCATATATAGAGGACTACATTCCGGTAATAGAAAACGAGATACTGTTTATTGAAGACTACATACTGCTTACAGAAGATTAGGTGCTGCAAATACAAGCTTAGATACTGGTAATAGAAGACTTCTTCCTCCTCCTCCTGATATATTAGGCAGTTTTGTTCGTTTTCTTTAATATAATTCCTCTGCTAGTCATCATTCTATCTTTTCTTTGGGCGTCTAATACATACTTCTTCTTCAAACCCGTGATTTATCTCGGACAATCTTTAGTATTCGTTGTCCAGATATTCTATTTATATGCTCGTATCGCTCCCGTTTTCTATCTGTTATCCACACGTTAATATAATGTAGCTCACATATGTGTCTTATATTTTTGTTCCTCAATCCCAAAACGTTCTTCCTGCTATAGTTCTGTGTGGTGGCGCCGTTAGTCATAACATAACTGATCGGATTACATTTGTATATACTGGTTCTATAATTTGATTGTCGATTTCCAATTTGCACCTAATTCGTTCGATATCAATTACTACTGGTTTGGTTTTTTCAACCGATATCTTCATTTTAAAATGTCTTCCCGCTTACATTAAACTGATGCAATAATCTTGCATTCCTCAATCTTTTTAGTTGTTCTTCTAAGAATTATTAGTGCCTCTTCTTCTTTTCCTTTGATATTCCTATTCACTCCACTATATATCAAAAAGTATTCGTCTAGCCACTTCTTCTTCGTTTTTTGCACGTATTTCTATCGTTTTATATTTCAACACTTTTTCGATTTCCTAATAGTAGCTATTATAGAAGTTTAGTGGTCTTATTGCATTTGCATGATATTTTTTTACGTCATTATCAGTTCTGTTCCAAAGTATTACATTCTTCTGAGTTCTGTGAGAAATATCAGTAACAGCATAGTGAAACTACTCAATCCACCTTTCGATGCTGCAGACGGAGTTTAATAGACTAGTAATTGACGATCTACGACTATCTCGAAATACTGTGATGAGGTGGATTGAGAAAATGAGTGGAAATATAAAAGAACAGTTAAATAACGACATTAGTAGATGTTCTTATTTTTCCCTACAGTGCGATGAATCGACTGATATAAGTGACACAGCACAACTACTTGTTTTCATTCGATTAGTATTTGAAGACTTTACTGTAAAGAAGAAATGTTGGGTATGATTTCTTTAAAAGAGAGAACTAGAGGTTTAGATATATTCAATGCTTTTAAAAAAATTCTCATTGATTTGAAAGTATCAGTTTTTAAATTAGTTTCTATAACAACAGATGGAGCAGCTGCAATGGTAGGCTGCATAAAAGGGTTTATAGCCCTTTGTAAAAGTGATGACGAATTTCCAAGTTTTCTGAGTTACCATTACATAATTCATCAACAAGTGTTAGCCAGCAAAAGATTAAACACCAAAGTAGTTGATTTAAGAGTAGTTGAATTAAGTAATTTAAATTTAGAATTACAAGGGAAAAACAAAACATTATTTGAAATTATAAGCAGCATTGATGTGTACAAAACTAAATTTACTATGCTAATAAAAGATCTTCAACAAAATAATTTCATCAATAACATACAATTTTTAGGTTTTATTAAAAAAAGTTTTTTTCCTCAATTTTACCAATCAACTCATAAACCTTTATATGGTATTAAAGAGAATACTTTAAGCTTTAATTTAACATAAAAGTTGTTTGTTAATTCTTATGAATAAGGTAGATATCGTCGATTAAAGTTTTGGTTTTTTAAAAATGTCTTCTGTAATACCTTCATATTAGGTTTAGTTAAAATTGAATTTTTCTCACTACCTTTTTAGACCAACTAATGAAGCATTATACGGGCTTACAGCTGATTGTTTAAACTTTACATTGACATAAAAATCATTTGTTAATTCCCATAAATAAAGGAGATACAATTTTTTTAAATTAATTATTTTTAGAAATGTCATCAATAACATACAATTTTTAGGTTTTATTAAAAAAAGTTTTTTTCCTCAATTTTACTTAATCAACTCATAAACCTTTATATGGTCTTAAAGAGAATACTTTAAGCTTTAATTTAACATAAAAGTTGTTTGTTAATTCCTATGAATAAGGTAGATGTGGTCGATTAAAGTTTTCGTTTTTAAAAAATGTTTTCTGTAATACCTTCATATTAGGTTTAGTTAAAATTCAATTTTTCTCACTGCCTTTTTAGACCAACTAATGAAGCATTATATGGGCTTAAAGCAGATTGTTTAAGCTTTATTCTGACATAAAAATAATTTGTTAATTCCCATAAATAAAGGAGATACAATTCTTTTAAATTTAATATTTTTAGAGATGTCATCAATAACAACCAATTTTAAGGTTTTATTAAAAATAGTTTTTTTCCTCAACTTTACTAATCAACTCATAAACCTTTATATGGTCTTAAAGAGAATACTTTAAGCTGTAATTTAACATAAAAGTTGTTTGTTAATTCCTACGAATAAGGTAGATGTGGTCGATTAAAGTTTTGGTTTTTTAAAAATGTCTTCTGTAACACCTTCATATTAGGTTTAGTTAAATTCAATTTTTCTCACTGCATTTTTGGACCAACTAATGAAGCATTATATGGGCTTAAGGTAGATTGTTTAAGGTTTATTTTGATATAAAAATAATTTGTTAATTCCTATAAATAAAGTAGATACGATCTTTCTAAATTTAATATTTTTAGTGATGGCATCAATAACAACCAATTTTAAGGTTTTATTAAAAAAAGTATTTTTCCTCAATTTTACTAATCAACTCATAAACCTTTATATGGTCTTAAAGAGAATACTTTAAGCTTTAATTTAACATAAAAGTTGTTTGTTAATTCCTATGAATAAGGTAGATGTGGTCAATTAAAGTTTTGGTTTTTTAAAAATGTCTTCTGTAATACCTTCATATTAGGTTTAGCTAAAATTCAATTTTTCTCACTGCATTTTTGGACCAACTAATGAAGCATTATATGGGCTTAAAGTAGATTGTTTAAGGTTTATTTTGATATAAAAGTAATTTGTTAATTCCCATAAATAAAGGAGATACAATTTTTTTAAATTTAATGTTTTTAGAGATGTCATCAATAACAACAAAATTTTAGGTTTTATTAAAAAAACTTTTTCTCCACAATTTTATTAATCAACTCATAAACCTTTATATGGTCTTAAAGAGAATACTTTAAGCTTTAATTTAACATAAAAGTCGATTGTTAATTCCTATAAATAAGGTAGATATGGTCGATTAAAGTTTTGGTTTTTGAAAAATGTTTTCTGTAATATCCTCATATTAGGTTTAGTTAAAATTGAATTTTCCTCACTCGCTTTTGAACTAACTAATGAAGCATTATATGGGCTTAAAGCAGATTGTTTAAGCTTTATTTTAACATAAAAATCATTTGTTAATTCCCATAAATAAAGGAGATACAATTTTTTTAAATTTAATATTTTTAGAGATGTCATCAATAACAACAAAATTTTAGGTTTTATTAAAAAAACTTTATCTCATAATTTTACTAATCAACTCATAAACCTTTATATGGTCTTAAAGAGAATACTTTAAGCTGTAATTTAACATAAAAGTCGTTTGTTAATTCCTATAAATAAGGTAGATGTGGTCGATTAAAGTTTTGGTTTTTTAAAAATGTTTTCTGTAATACCCTCATATTAGGTTTAGTTAAAATTCAATTTTTCTCACTGCCTTTTTAGACCAACTAATGAAGCATTATATGGGCTTAAAGCAGATTGTTTAAGGTTTATTCTGACATAAAAAGAATTTGTTAATTCCCATAAATAAAGGAAATACAATTTTTTTAAATTTAATGTTTTTAGAAATGTCATCAATAACAACCAAATTTAAGGATTTATTAAAAAAAGCTTTTTCTCCATAATTTTATCAATCAACTCATAAACCTTTATCTAGTCTGAAAAGAATACTTTAAGCTGTAATTTAACATAAAAGTCGTTTGTTAATTCCTATAAGTAAGGTAGATATGGTCGATTAAAGTTTTGGTTTTATAAAAATTTTTTCTGTAATACCCTCATATTCGGTTTAGTAAAATTGAAATTTTCTCACTGCCTCTTTGAACCAACTAATGAAGAATTATATGGGTTTAAAGCAGATTGTTTAAGCTTTATTTTGACATAAAAATCATTTGTTAATTCCCATAAATAAAGGAGATACAATTTTTTTAAATTTAATATTTTTAGAGATGTCATCAATAACAACAAAATTTTAGGTTTTATTAAAAAAACTTTATCTCAATAATTTTATTAATCAACTCATAAACCTTTATACGGTCTAAAAGAGAATACTTTAAGCTGTAATTTAACATAAAAGTTGTTTGTTAATTCCTATGAATAAGGTAGATTTGGTCGATTAAAGTTTTGGTTTTTTAAAAATGTTTTCTGTAATACCTTCATATTAGGTTTAGTTAAAATTCAATTTTTCTCACTGCATATTTGGACTAACTAATGAAGCATTATATCGGCTTAAAGCAGATTGTTTAAGCTTTATTTTGACATAAAAATCATTTGTTAATTCCCATAAATAAAGTAGATACGACCTTTTTAAATTTAATATTTTTTATTCAAAAAGGTTTTTCTCCACAATTTTATTAATCAACTCATAAACCTTTATATGGTTGTAAAGAGGATTATTTAAGCTGTAATTTAACATAAAAGTCGTTTGTTAATTCCTATAAATAAAGTTTATGTGGTTTATTAAAGTTTAGGTTTTTAAAAAATGTTTCTGTTATACCTTTGTATTAGGTTTAGTTAAAATTCAATTTTTCTCACTGCCTTTTTGGACCAACTAATGAAGCATTACATGGGCTTAAAGCAGATTGTTTAAGGTTTATTTTGACATAAAAATAATTTGTTAATTCCCATAAATAAAGGAGATACAGTTCTTTTAAATTAAATATTTTTAGAGATGTCATCAATAACATCCAACTTTAAGGTTTTATTAAAAAAAGCCTTTCTCCTCAACTTTACTAATCAACTCATAAACCTTTATATGATCTTAAAGAGAATACTTTTAGCTTTAATTTAACATAAAAGTCGTTTGTTAATTCCCATAAATAAAGTAGATACGACCTTTTTAAATTTAATACATTTTATTCAAAAAGGTTTTTCTCCACAATTTTATTAATCAACTCATAAACCTTTATATGGTTGTAAAGAGGATTATTTAAGCTGTAATTTAACATAAAAGTCGTTTGTTAATTCCTATAAATAAAGTTTATGTGGTTTATTAAAGTTTTGGTATCTTTCCTTGTTGAATATTCAATTTTTTCTTACTCTACTTTTAATATAGCAATAACATCGGTGATAATACGGTTGGGGAACAATATTAACATGAAAATCCGGACGGTAACCTTCCAGATTTTAATCTAGATACGGACCGACGTGTCCAGGAACGGTCGAACTTTCACTAATTACGGCCCTGACTCCGACGCGAGCTTAAAATGGGTAGCAAAAGCGCCCCACCAATTCCGAATTAAACTTTACAGGTCGAGATTTAATTTGCAATTTCCGTAACTTTTCCAATTCCATCCTCGAAAACAACAGGCTTAAAAAAATATGTTCCATTGTTATTATAGAAAAGGAATATTTTTGAAATTTTCGTTTTAAATACTTTTCTTTCATTAATTTGTTATTAATAATCTTTTGTGTTGTGTTAATTTGGGTTTTTGCACTAAATTGAAATAGATCCGTTTGGTGTTGTGTTATTAATCGAAACAAAATTATTTTTTTTGAAAAATTAATCGATCTACAGCTTTTATATCTGCAGTGACGAGGCTAATACAGCCTGTTCGACGGTGGATTTGGAGGAATGGCGAAGACCCCGATCCGAATCATCAACTGGAGCTGATACGGATTCAGTTTATATGCACGGGGCTGTTTGTGCGGATCATCATAGTCATAGAAGACGACCGGTAAGCTTGAATTAAAATTAATATCTACTAGAATAAGTTATGGATAAGTTTATTAATTTAACCATAATGCTTGAATGGCGTGAGATGAGATAACATGTAATGGACACAACGCAACTATCATGGGAAATAATCCTTGTAATTCTAATTAATAATTAAATCTTAATTAGGTTTAAAGATTAGTTTGAATGATTCAAAAAATCAAAGCAACCAAATTTATAGAAATTAATAAATAATTTCTTGTAGGCTAAAACTAGATTAAATTTTCTTTAAAATGCTTCAAATATCATTATGATACTCCGACTAGTTTTTGAGATATGACATCTTAATTCTCATTAATGTAACAACGATATTTATCAAGTGTGTATCGTTGAATTCAAATAATCGTAAATAAGGGATTTGTGGATATTAAGAAATTATTTATGGCACACTAAAACTATATTAATTTCGGATTAAGATGCTTTGTATCTCGTTGAGATAACCCGACTGGTTTTTGAGATACGATTTATTAAGTTTCGTAACTAACCAAAACGAACAGATTTTGATTTAAAAATCATATCAATCAAATTTATTGAAACCAATAAATTATTTATTGCACGCTAAAACTGGATTAAATTTGCTTTAAAATGCTTCTTATGTCATTATGATATCCCAATTCGTTTTTGAGATATGACATCTTAATTCTCATTAATGTAACAACGATATTTATGAAGCGTGTATCGTTTATTTCAATTAATCGTAAGTAAAGGATTTCTGGATATTAAGAAATTATTTATGGCATACTAAAACTACATTAATTTCGGATTAAGATGCTTTGTATCTCGTTAAGATAACCCGACTGGTTTTTGAGATACGATTTGTTATGTTTCATAACTAACCAAACGAACAAATTTTCATTTAAAAATCATATCATCCAAATCTATTGAAACCAATAAATTATTTATTGCACGCTAAAACTAGATTAAATTTGCTTTAAAATGCTTCTTATATCATTATGATATCCCAACTAGTTTTTGAGATATGACATCTTAATTCTCATTAATATAACAACGATATTGATCAAGCGTGTATCGTTGAACTCAAATAATCGTAAGTAAGGGATTTCTGGATATTAAGAAATTATTANATTTTCCCACATTATTAAAGTTAGCATAGGGGAAATTAAAAATTACCACAAAAATGTGGTTGAGTTAAAAAGTTTATATCTCAAGAACTAAAAGTGATTTTCCAAAACGAAGTTTTGCATTGTAAAGTAGATACTTTAATGTATAATTGGTGATAATTTTGGAATGATTTTCCGAGAAATCGATTTTTCCCACATTATTAATGTTAGTATAAAGAAATTTAAAAATTATCAGAAATTGTGCTAGAATTAACAAGTTTATATCTCAAGAACTAAAAGTGATTTTCCAAAACGGAGTGTTTCATTGAAAAGTAGATGCTTTAATTTATAATTGGTGAAAAATTTGGAATCATTTTCCAAGAAATCGATTTTTCCCACATTATTAAAGTAAGTATAAAGAAATTTAAAAATTACAAGAAATTGTGGTTGAGTTAAAAAGTTTATATCTCAAGAACTAAAAGTGATTTTCCAAAACGGAGTTTTGCATTGTAAAGTAGATACTTTAATTTATAATTGGTGAAAATTTTGGAATGATTTTCCGAGAAATCGATTTTTCCCACATTATTAAAGTTAGTATAGAGAAATTTAAAAACTACAAGAAATTGTTGTAGAGTTAACAAGTTTATATCTCAAGAACTAAAAGTGATTTTCCAAAACGGAGTGTTTCATTGTAAAGTAGATGCTTTAATTTGTAATTGGTGAAAAATTTGGAATGATTTTCCAAGAAATCGATTTTTCCCACATTATTAAAGTTACCATAGGGAAAATTAAAAATTACCACAAAAATGTGGTTGAGTTAAAAAGATTATATCTCAAGAACTAAAAGTGATTTTCCAAAACGGAGTTTTACATTGTAAAGTAGATACTTTAATTTATAATTGGTGAAAAATTTGGAATGATTTTCCAATAAATCGATTTTTCTCACATTATTAAAGTTAGTATAGAGAAATTTAAAAATTACCAGAAATTGTTGTAGAGTTAAAAAATTTATATCTCAAGAACTAAAAGTGATTTTCCAAAACGGAGTTTTACATTGTAAAGTAGATACTTTAATTTATAATTGGTGAAAAATTTGGAATGATTTTCCAATAAATCGATTTTTCTCACATTATTAAAGTTAGTATAGAGAAATTTAAAAATTACCAGAAATTGTTGTAGAGTTAAAAAATTTATATCTCAAGAACTAAAAGTGATTTTCCAAAACGTAGTGTTTCATTGTAAAGTAGATGCTTTAATTTGTAATTGGTGAAAAATTTGGAATGATTTTCCGAGAAATCGATTTTTCCCACATTATTAAAGTTAGTATAGAGAAATTTGAAAAGTACAAGAAATTGTGGTTGAGTTAAAAAGTTTATATCTCAAGAACTAAAAGTGATTTTCCAAAACGGAGTTTTGCATTGTAAAGTAGATACTTTAATTTGTAATTGGTGACAAATTTGGAATCATTTTCCAAGAAATCGATTTTTCCCACATTATTAAAGTTAGCATAGGGAAAATTAAAAATTACCACAAAAATGTGGTTGAGTTAAAAAGTTTATATCTCAAGAACTAAAAGTGATTTTCCAAGACGGAGTTTTTCATTGTAAACTAGATACTTTAATTTGTAATTGGTGAAAAATTTGGAATCATTTTCCAAGAAATCGATTTTTCCCACATTATTAAAGTTTAGTATAGAGAAATTTAAAAATTACCAGAAATTGTACAGGTGTCTCCGAAATGCGTGTACAACGGAAGACCACACCTTGGCTCAAAATAGGTCGATTTAAGTTAAGTTATCTATATCCAAAAGTTGCTTCGTTTTGCCGCTAGAAGACTTCAAAGTTAGCAAAAAAAATTTCTTTTATTTTTTACAACTCGAAAACGCGTAAATCAATTGAAACCATTATTCAGAAGTGAGTTCCTAGGTTCAATTAACGTCTTTTAATGATTTTTGATACAATTTTAGAAACACGGGAATGATGGAAAAGCCAAGTGTTCACCGGATATTACTCCATTTTTTTTTCTGGCCAGGCGACAATTACATTATTATAATTTCTGAATAGCCTATTCAGTTCTAAACTGTTTTTGTCAAGTCTTGAGTAGGGAAAAGTTTGTCGAGTCGGTTGGCACTCGACGATTAAGAAACTCCAAACCGAAATACATAGACCGTGGATGTCAACGTACAAGGCAAACTGTAGAGTTAGAAGAAAGGGTTCTTGAAAGAGTGGCAGAAGACCCTAAAATTAGTAAAACACATCTAGAACAATTTGAATCGGCAAAGTTTGAGTTATTTTAGATTGTTCTATGTTTTTTAATTTTTATTGTGTAATATAAAACCGCTGATACAAGAATTACTGACTGAAACTTCCAAAAACTTTAATTTTGGAAGAGTAAAGTGCCCTTTGGAGAGTTGTTCTAATGAAAATAATAGCTGTTTCAGATTGCGTTAGCTATAATATGTATACGGGTGTCTGCGAAATACGTATACAACAGAAGACCACAGATTCCTAGGCTCAAAATAGGTCGATTTAAGTTATCTATATCCAAAGTTGCTTCGTTTTGCCGCTAGAGGACTTCAAAGTTAGCAAAAAAATTTCTTTTATTTTTTATAACTCGAAAACGCGTAAATCAATTGAAATCACTATTCAGAAGTGAGTTCCTAGGTTCAATTAACGTCTTTTTATGGTTTTTGATACAATTTTAGAAACACAGGAATGATGGAAAAGTCAAGTGTTCACCAGATATTACTCCATTTTTTCTTTTCTGGCCAGGCGACAATTACATTATTATAATTTCTGAATAGCCTATTCAGTTCTAAACAGTTTTTGTCTCTTATAAGATTTTGATTACATAAGTGGTTAAGCCAGAAAAAACGTATTTTTAAACATCTGCAAGTCTTGTTTACGTCATTGCAGTTACAAAAGTTACCTCATCGTAATTGGCACTGATTTCAACTAATTGCAATTTATGTTTAACGTGAATACAATATCATTAATTGATCAAAAGCGTGGGCATTCAATGATCCTCAAAGCATACAGTGTTAGGAAAAAAAGTAGTCGTATTTAGTTGATTCAGTACGACAAAGAGAAACTTTTAATCAATTCTTTAATTAATTCAATAAATGGTAAAACATAACTCTAGTATGCTTTGCATTTAACTGTCAGTTAACATCAATAAATTGGTTTAACGTTATTTTTATAATGGATACTTACACATGTGATGAGCAAGTAGATATGATTTTAGTTTATGGCCAATGTCAATTTAATGGTCGCAAAAGCGTTCAAGTCTTGAGTCGGGAAAAGTTTCTCGAGTCGGTTGACACTCGACGATTAGGAAACTCCGAACCGAAATACATAGACCGTGGATGTCAACGTACAAGGCAAACTGTAGAGTTAGAAGAAAGGGTTCTTGAAAGAGTGGCAGAAGACCCTAAAATTAGTACGAGGCTCTTAGGAAATCAATTAGAAGTCTCTGAAGATGTTGTCCATAGGGTAATAAAAAAACAATTATTACACCCATACCACCTTCAAAAAGTGCAAGAGCTTTTATCTGTGGGTCACGAAATGCGTTTGACTTTCTGCCAACTCATCCAAAAAGAATCCACGACTCACATTTTAGTAGAAGGATTTTATTGACAGATGAGGCAACGTTTACTAGATCTGGTGTCACTAACATGCGTAACGATTATGTTTATGCTGAAGAAAATCCGCATATGACCACAGCAGTCCATCATCAGCATCAATTCAAAGTCAATGTTTTGCTGGAATTATTGGCGATAACATTATTGGACCGGTAATAATACCAAATCGATAGATTGGAATGGAAGCTGATGCCCCAATAAAATGGCCAGCAAGATCACCAGACCTTTCACCGTGTGATTATTATTACTGCGGGGCATTGAAGTGAAAAGTCTATGCCTCTACAATTGATAGTGAAGAGGAATTACGAAGAAAATTTTTGTTAGCATTTAATACATTAAATAATCGCAAAACAATGGACAGAGTGCAATTTAACTTTTTACGACGAGTAAATTTATGTATTTTGAAAAACGGTGGTCATTTTGAACAATTTTTGTAAATATTTCCTACTTGCAATTAGTTGAAATCAGTGCCAACTACGGTGAGGTAACTTTTGCAACTGGAATGACGTAAACAAGACTTGCAGATATTTAAAAATACCTTTTTTCTGGCTTAACCACTTATGTAATCAAAATCTTATAAGAGACAAAAACGGTTCAGAACTAAATGGGCTATTCAGAAATTTTAATAATGTAATTGTCGCCTGGCCAGAAAAAAAAACATGGAGTAATATCCGGGAACACATGACTTTTCCATCATTCCTGTGTTTCTAAAATTGTATCAATAACATTTTGAGCCAAGGAATGTGTACAACGGAAGACCACAGCTTCCGTTGTACACGCATTTCGGAGACATCCTGTATATTTGTAATATGGAATTGATAATAGAAAAACTATGGTCACAACAATCAACTAGACATTTCGGCGGCCAAACCTATTTTTAGTTATAACTTCGTAATGCTGTATCCCCCCATAATTTTGATTTTCTAGAACAATCCAGAACAACATAGAAAATTTGATTTTTCAAAAAATGGGGGGTAGTTAAAAACCCTGTTTTTTTCGGTTTTCTCGCGGAGTTTATATTTTTTCGATTTGCCGCTTTGGAACAATGTAGAACAACTCTAGAACAATCTAGAACAAGAAAAAAAAATTAAAAAAGCAAAAAATGGGGGCACTCTAGCAATCATCCAGTGCTTTACCGTTTACAATGAATAAAGATCGTCCAGATGAAGAGTTTTGCTTAGATATTTTGTCAGACTATAGTTGTTATTCAGAAAGTGATAGTGATGGTGATAGCAGTGATTCTTCTATAAACATTCGGAAGCCGCGCAAATTATTGCCACTGCAATCTAGTCATTCAGAATGCGATAATGATGACATTGCTGAAGTAAACGTGGTCAACAAATGCAAATCAATTATTTTGGAACCTTTCGAAGGTAGCCCAGGTATAAAAATTCTACCAAAACACGAAGAAAGTGTAATGGACATTGTAAAGTTATTTATTGGAGATGACTTTTTGGAATATTTGGTTAAAGAATCGAATAGATATCACTATCAATTAATCAATAAATATAAAAATATCTCAAGAACGAAGAAATGGATGGATATTACGTTGCCAGAAATGAAAAAATTTTTAGGTCTAATTGTTCTAATGGGACAAGTAAAAAAAGACTGACTGCACGATTACTGGTCAACTGACAGATTTATGCAGATACTGCAGAGCTGGCACTTTTGTAACAATGAAGATATGCCCTGTAGCGTGCTGTGGCAGCAGCTAAATTTAAAAACATAAAATTGTAATTCATTTGTTATTATTTTTATATTTGCACACAATTGTTTTTGAAGCAAACATAACAGACGCAAAATAAAAGTCTGCCAAAAGTTAATTTTATAATTATTGTATTATTATGTTGGCTAATACCTCATAGCCACATTTGGTGACTCCGATCAAAGCAACTCGCAACCTGGTAGATTCTTCCTCCAGTCCGATTAAACCAACTCACAACCTGAAAATTATCCCTTCAACCCGACTAATCCAGCCCGGCAAAGGAGATTCAACTGAAAAATTCAAGAATAACCAATTGAAGAATTAAGAACAACCCAAGCAGAATCCATTCAACCGATTGAGCTACAGCGAACATACGCCCCGACGTCCCTCGCACTCTATAACCGACTAAACGTTACCGTCGTCTAATCAGACTGCGCTACAGCGCTGTAAGTACTTTCACTTATTCACCTATTTAGAATTACAGAAAGAGGAAATTAAAAATTTTATTTTTATCATCCAAATTATTGAATTAAATCCGTTATAAATTTATGTCATACAATGACATATTTCAAAATCATACAATAAAAATAAACAAAATTTTATTATTTTTTAAAAGTTTTTATTAAATTTTTAAATCGTAAATAGAGTTTCTTAATAAAAATTTAAATTTTGTTTCAATATGGCGACCACAGATAACGGTGACAATTTGATGACTGACGACCTTCAAAATGTCACTGCCATTAAATTTCTACCATTTTGGTCCTCCAATCCTGATTTGTGGTTTCGGCAAATAGAGGCCCAGTTTACACTGTCAAAAATTAAAAGCGAGAAAACAAAATTCAATTATATTCTCGCGAATTTACCAACTGATATTATTACAACCGTAGTTGATTTAATTCAATCTCCTTCGGATACAACTCCTTACTCTTCCCTTAAAAACGCTCTGATAGAAAGATTATCACTGAGCGAAGAAAAAAGGCTCGATGATATTCTTTCTGGGACTCAAATGGGAGATCAGCGTCCGTCGGAGTTTTATAGGGCTATGTCAAGTACCGTCGGAGGTTCCCAAGTAGTAAACAACGAATTGCTTCTGAAACTTTGGAAAAGACGCTTGCCTCAAGCGGTATCAGTCGCGCTTCTCACGTCTGGAAAGGAGGAAGTAGCAGATCTTCTATCTGTCGCCGACAAAGTCTGGGAGACGTTAAATTCCTCCACACTTTCTTCCTCATTTTCCGACTCACAACACAACACTTTTCANAATGTAAGCCTCGATTTGCTGAAACCGGCTTTCTTTCTGAACGAAAACGTTTCTCCTGAAGTCAACAATTTAATAATTAATAAAACTAAAAAAGTACATTTTAAATTTTAATTCAAATTTTTGACTAAATGTTTTCCCTCTTTCTGTTCTTTCTTTATAGGAGGGGAAGTGGATGTAGCGTGCTGTGGCAGCAGCTCCATTTAAAAACATAAAATTGTAATTCATTTGTTATTATTTTTATATTTGCACACAATTGTTTTTGAAGCAAACATAACAGACGCAAAATAAAAGTCTGCCAAAAGTTAATTTTATAATTATTGTATTATTATGTTGGCTAATACTTCATAGCCACATGCCCACAAATTCAAACAGACTTGTAAAAGTTCAGCCAGTTATAAATTATTTAAAGAATATATTTATTGATGTATATAAACCTTGTCAACAATTATGCTTGCCAAGGAATGAAATTGGGAAACACTATTCTACAAGTTATTGATCCTTATAAAAATATTTGGCATCACCTTTATCAGGACAATTATTACAACAGTGTCCATATGGCTGAACTCCTCTTGCAAAATAAAGTATGGGTATGTGGAACTATTCGGAAAAATAGAGGTATTCCTCAATGTCTCCTCAAGGTCAAACTACATTTCGTAGAAAACACTATATTCTGTTACAAATATGGAATAACGGTAAACGAAATGTAAACATGATATCGACGATACATTCGGCGCGAATAATGGAATTCGGAAGTGTAAATAGATCACATATATCAATTCAAAAGCCTGCGTCAATAATTGATTACACCAAGTATATGAAGGGGGTAGATCGCGCAGATCAATATTTGTATTACTACTCTATTTTTAGAAAAACGAAGAAGTGGACCAAACGAGTGATAATGTTTTTAATCAATTGTGCGCTTTTTAATGCATTTAAAACGTACACAACATTCACATATAAGCAATTCTTACGCAAGGCGGCAATTGCGTGGATATCCGATTTATCATCAACAGATTCTGAAAGTGACGATACAGCAGACTCAACTAACAAATCAGAATCAGGGAGAAGAGCACCAAGATCAGATCCTCCAGAAAGATTATCATGCATAAAGAAGCATAAACTTATAAGAACAGTGACAACTGGTAAAAGCAAAACACCTCAAAAACAACCAAAAAAAAAACAATATTAATAAACAAATGAAAAAAAAAACAAATATTCTTAAAAATAAAACCAAAAGACAAAGAGTTAACTAAAAATAACTAAAGAAAACTAATCTATAATACGGAAAAACAAAACAAAAATATTCCCTTTTCTATATCTTGGCTACATCTCACGTTAAAATTTTAATTATAGTGCTCACTCATCATAACAAAGTCTGTTCACTGAATAAAAGAGATCACAAGTTGCGTGTAAATACCGCTGGTGGTGCCGATTTCAAAGTTCCCGGTAAAGCTTCGGGAGGATGAAAGTAAATGATCTTTGAAATAGTGCTGTTGCATGCTGCGGAGGAGAAATTGGACTCTTATTTCTAACATTTAGGTTGTGGATATCCGTTCTGAACCTTATCTTATCACTTAAATAACGTGGTTCTCGCAACATTAAAAGTTTATGATAAAAAGTATGCAATCTAAACTTTCTTCTATTAGCCATGTTTAACCAGCCAACAACCTGTAACATATGAGAAACATGTTCTCGTCGTCTAAGTTTATAAATCATTTGTAAACAGGAATTTTGTACTCGTTGTATTCGACATGCCGTATTAGTATCAAGATAAGGACCATATACAGTACTACCATAATCAAAATTACTAAGTATTAAACTGTCGCATAATCTTATTTTACTTGATGTCGTCAACAAATATCTACTAGCATATATCATTTTCAGAGCAGCAAACGACTTCCCAACTTTACTAGTAATATGTTCACGGAATCTTAAATCGCTATCAAGCATTAAATCCAAGTTGCGAGACGTGTCATTGACCTTTATTGGTTTCTTGTTAATATTTACGAAGAAAGAGCTACTTCATACATGTTTTTTGTCTCCCAAAGAGCATCACCACAGACTTGTCTGGGTTTATACTCAGGCAATGTTCTGTGGATATGTCAATCAAACTACGTATATCACTCTCAAGCGTTAACCTAGCCGAGGTTATATTTTCAGGATAAATAAATTTGCGAGTCATCTGCGTAGAAGTGCACCTCGCAGGTTGATAATATTCTAAGAAAATCACAGGTATATATATACAATATAAAAGAGGCCCCAGTATTGAACCTTGTGGAACTCCGGCTTGAAGTTGTTTTGGTGTGGACAATACATTGTTCAATTTGACAATCTGACACCTATCATTCAAGTAGCTCGATATCAACGCTTGAGAGTGAGAACTGAAACCTATATAGTGTAATAACTAGGGCACGGAACTTTTGTAACAAAACGATACGATTTCCCCCCTCCACTCGTTCTCAGCAGAAAATTTCATACAAAAGTTGTTCTAAATTAAATTCTAGAACGATTTTCTCAATAAAAAATATATAAAAATGTATATATACAAATTTTTTTGAGCTTATATTCTTAATTATTGATCAAAACAAAAACTTTTATTAACAATATTTGTTTAGAATTACTTCAGGAACAGTGTTTGTTAATAAAATTTTTTGCTAACTTTAAATTTTCATTTCCCTCTGAATAGTATGCTATCAAAATTAATTATCTCAATAATTATTGTTTTTATCAAAAAATGTTTTAAATAAAATTTGTTTCAATTTCGATTTTGAATCAATTATCTTAATAAAAAATTTTTACATCTCTATTAATTAAGCATCTAAGTATAATTATGTATAAAAACGGAAAAATTATTATTTTGAGGTTATCTCCTTAATTATTGATTAAATCAAAAAAAATTGTTGACAAAGTTTGTTTAGAATTGTTTCAGGAACAATTTTTGTTAACACAATTTTTTTCTAACTTGAAATTTTAATTTCCCACTGAACAGTATGCTACAAAAATTAATATTTTTGAGGTTATATCCTTATTGTTGATTTAATCAAAAAATGTTGTTAACAAAATTTGTTTAGAATTACTTCAGGAACAGTGTTTGTTAATACAATTTTTTGCTAACTTGAAATTTTAATTTCCCTCTGAATAGTATGCTATCAAAATTAATTATCTCAATAATTATTGTTTTTATCAAAAAATGTTTTAAATAAAATTTGTTTCAATTTCGATTTTGAATCAATTATCTTAATAAAAATTTTTTACATCTCTATTAATTAAGCATCTAAGTATAATTATGTATAAAAACGGAAAAATTATTATTTTGAGGTTATCTCCTTAATTATTGATTAAATCAAAAAAAATTGTTGACAAAGTTTGTTTAGAATTGTTTCAGGAACAATTTTTGTTAACACAATTTTTTTCTAACTTGAAATTTTAATTTCCCACTGAACAGTATGCTACAAAAATTAATATTTTTGAGGTTATATCCTTATTGTTGATTTAATCAAAAAATGTTGTTAACAAAATTTGTTTAGAATTACTTCAGGAACAGTGTTTGTTAATACAATTTTTTGCTAACTTGAAATTTTAATTTCCCTCTGAATAGTATGCTATCAAAATTATCTCAATAATTATTGTTTTTATCAAAAAATGTTTTAAATAAAATTTGTTTCAATTTCGATTTTGAATCAATTATGTTAATAAAAAACTTTTACATCTCTATTAATTAAGCATCTAAGTATAATTATGTATAAAAACGGAAAAATTATTATTTTGAGGCCATCTCCTTAATTATTGATTAAATCAAAAAAAATTGTTGACAAAATTTGTTTAGAGTTGTTTCAGGAACAATTTTTGTTAACACGATTTTTTTCCAACTTGTAATTTTAATTTCCCACTGAACAGTATGCTACAAAAATTAATATTTTTGAGGTTATATCCTTATTGTTGATTTAATCAAAAAATGTTGTTAACAAAATTTGTTTAGANCTCTATTTTAACTTCCATATGCAAAATCGCATGTGGCGGTGATTTGTTAAGTAAAATACTACTTCCGGTTTCATGATTTCAATGAAATTTTTTATCTACACGTTTTTCAAAGATTATAAAAAATTTTAACAATTTATTTTACTAAATACCAGTTTATATGAAACAAATGGGTACAGGTTCAGGTAAAGTACTACTTCCGGTTATGTGAGGTGGTAGAAATTTTGTATCTGACAGTTATTCATACTTAGTCAGATTTTTACCAAATTTTATTTGTTAATCTCTATTTGCAAGTTTATATGAAACAGTTTCAAAATCTGTTAAAGTAAACTGCTACTGCCGATCGACCGATTTGTCCCAAAAGTTAGTAGAGATCAACAGTCTTAATTTAATAACAGCATACCGAATTTCATCGAAGTAGATAATTGCGTCTTTAAGTTATCGTGTTTACGAACGCACGTATATAATACATACTATATACTAATACATACTATATACTAATACATACTATATACTAATACATACTATATACTAATACATACTATATACTAACACATACATATGTACAGATGTAATGCTAAAATGGTCAAAATAGATTCTATGACCATCAAATGTAAAGATTCATCACAACCTCGAAAGGGTAGTTTGTCTTCATATAGTTCGTATATACGAGGAAATCGTACCAAGTTTGAAACGTTTATCTTTAAAAACAAGAAAGTTATTGATTTTTGATCAGCAAATGGACTAAATTTTCCACAGTGCGACGTCTGAATAAAGTGATCAGTGCCGAAGTGTTAGAATTCAAAGCATCTAATTTTTTTAATGCATTCCAAAGTCTATGCGGGCCACTAGCTAAAGTGTGGTCAACATAAGCTCGGGCTGTATCTGTCCTCAAACATTTATATCTATCGAGATCATTTGCAGATTTAGTGGACTTGTACTTATAAAGAGCTTGATCCCGGATCTTCATCATCTCCTTGAGATCTGGAAACAACCAGGGTGCAGGCTTTTTAGAGCAACTGATAGTAATGTTAGGTGCGTACCTGTCAAACAGGGATATAATTAAATTATTAAAGTAATTAACCTTCACATTAACATCAGACAAATCATATATTAACCCAAAAGGCAAATTTTCAAGGTCGGAGTCAAACGATTGCATATTAATTTTTTTTTTAGATTGCGGTAAGTTTTTATTTCCGGCATGATTTTTGAATTTATAATTTGTAATGAGCATTCGATCAGCTCATGGTCTGTTATAGTATATGTATATTAGTTTATAATAAAGCCTTTTATTATATAAAATTAATGCAAAATAAGCTGTCCTTACTGAGTGGCAGCTTCAACCGTGACCGGTCGATAAAGTGTTAAGTGTCATGTCATAACTAATAAAACGAATAGATTTTGATTCAAAAATATCATCGAAATAACTTCCAAGTACGTTTTAATAACACGTTTGGAAATTGAAAAATGTGATGTCGTGCGTTAGTGTACGATTTGAATTGGGGAATCCAATTAGAGAGAACGTAATTGTTCCCCACTTGTCAGTCGTAGGATTAATGAGCACGTACTCGAACAACGCGTTACCACCAGTTATCAATATCTCCGTGGACACTCCTGCAGCTGGTGCTAGTCTTTTAGGGGGTTGTTAACGGGGTAACAAGATCGTTAAATCATTGATCGATATGTATCAGTTAAAACGAATACGATTTTTCTGCTAAAATTAATGCGATTTCGAATGTTGATAATAAAAGGGAAAGTACGTTTCATATTAACTTCATCGCGCCGGTTTATTTCATCTTAATTATCTCAATAACCCTTCTTCAATAAACTAAATTTCTTTCTCCTTCTCAGCAGCTTTTCGCCACCGACAACAATATACACACCCTAAAATTTACGACCATCCGACTTTCATAACTCGCAGTTAGCCTTAGGACGGAAAAGCAACCCTAGCTTTACCTTAGGGCGCGAAAGGAGCTTTAATATCTTCACCGATTTATAGTTTAATCAACTGAAAAATGTTTCACTTTAATAGGGTTACATAAAAACAAGTTTTCGTTACTCTAAAATGTTAAAGTGTTATTATTATCGTAACACATGAAATAATTTAAAATTTGGGGTTGCGTCCCCTATAATATTTGAAACTCTGACTATATTTTAGAGTTTATAATATGAAAGATCAAATTATACTCGGGTGATGATTTTTTAAATGTTTATTTCTCTAAACTAGTTTCGGGCACAAGCCCTTCCTCAGTTGTAATGTGATTTAGTTTTGTGTTTTTCGTTATTGTTCCCGTAAAATCAAATTCAGTCGAAAATAATGTTATTATTAAATGTAACTTAAAAGTTTACTGCTTGACGTTCTAATTCTACTGAGGGAGGGCTTGTGCCCGAAACTAGTTTAGAGAAATAAACATTGAAAAAATCATCTCCAGAGTATAATTTGATCTTTGATCTTTCATATTATAATAAAAAAAATGAAATTGATAAAGAACCTAATCTTAATATTTTAGAGTTTAGCATAGTTTTGAATTCCCCGAAGATTTTTAAATAGAAAAGGAACTCTATTAAAACCTGAAAACCAAAAAGGTTTCTGAGATAAAAGACATTTTTATGAAATAGTACAAAAAAAATTAAAAAACACGAATTGCTACATTCTGATCGTCGTATTTTCTACACCACTGCTTCAATTTATAGTTTGAGTAGATTTTTGATTTCCCCGAAGACTTTTAATTAGAAAAGGGACTCTTTATTGATAAGCCCAAAACTAAACCGTTTTTGAGATAAAAGATGTTTTGATTTAATAGGACAAAAAAATTAAAAAACACATATTGCTTCATTCCGATCGTCGTATCTTCTACACCATTGCTTCATTTTCTGGTTTGAGCATATTTTTGAATTCCCGAAGATTTTTAAATAGAAAAGGAACTCTTTATTGATATTCGAAAACTAAAGCGTTTTTGAGATAAAAGACATTTTGATGAAAGAGTATAAAAAAATTAAAAAACACGAATTGCTACATTCTGATCGTCGTGTCTTCTACACCACTGCTTCAATTTATGGTTTGACGATATTTTTGAATTCCCCGAAGATTTCTAAATAGAAAAAGTACTCTTTATTGATACTCGAAAACCAAACCGTTTTTGAGATAAAAGACATTTTGATGAAAGAGTACAAAAAATGAAAAAACACGAATTGCTTCATTCCGATTGCCGTATCTTCTACACCACTGCTTCAATTTATGGTTTGAGCATATTTTTAAATTCCCTGAAGATATTTAAATAGAAAAGGAACTCTTTATTGATACTCGAAAACCACACCGTTTTTGAGATAATAGACATTTTGATGAAATAGTACAAAAAAATGAATAAACACGAATTGCTCTACATTCTGATCGTTGTATCTTCTACGTTACTGTTTCAATTTATGGTTTGAGCATATTTTTGAATTCCCGAAGATTCTTAAATAAAAAAGGAACTCTTTATTGATACTCGAAAACCAAACCGTTTTTGAGATAAAAGACATTTTGATGAAATAGTACAAAAAAATTAAAAAAACACGAATTGCTACATTCTGAACGCCTTATCTTCTACACCACTGCTTCAATTTATGGTTTGAGCATATTTCTTAATTCCCCGAAGATTTTTAAATAGAAAAGGAACTCTGTATTGATACTCGAAAACCAAACCGTTTATGAGATAAAAGACATTTTGATGAAATAGTCAATAAAATGAAAAAATTCGAATTGCTACATTCTAATTGTCGTATCTTCTACACCATTGCTTCAATTTATGGTTTGAGTATATTTTTTATTACCCGCAGGTTTCTAAATAGAAAAGGGACTGTTTATTGAAACACAAACATCAAACAGTTTTTGAGATAAAAGACATTTTGATGAAATAGTACAAAAAAAATGAAAAAATATGAATTGCTTCACTCTGATCGTCGTATCTTCTACGCTACTGCTTCAATTTATAGTTTGAGCATATTTTTGAATTCCCCAAAGGTTTCTGAATAGAAAAGGTACTCTTTATTGAAACCAGAATGCTAAACCGTTTTTGAGATAAAAGACATTTTGATGAAAGAGTATAAAAAATGTAAAAAACACGAATTGATACATTCTGATCGTCGTGTTTTCTACACTGCTGTTTCAATTTATGGTTTAAGCATATTTTCGAATTCCCCGAAGATTTTTAAATAGAAAAGGAACTCTTTATTGATACTCGAAAACCAAACCGTTTTTGAGATAAAAGATATTTTGGTAAAATAGTACAAAAAAATGAATAAAACACGAATTGCTTCATTTTAATCGCTGTATCTTCTACGCCACTGCTTCAATTTATGGTTTGAGCATATTTTTGAGTTCCCCGGAGATTTTTAAAGAGAAATGGAACTCTTTATTGATACTTGAAAACCAAACCGTTTTTGAGATAAAAGATATTTTGATAAAATAGTACAAAAAAATGAATAAAACACGAATTGCTTCATTTTAATCGCTGTATCTTCTACGCCACTGCTTCAATTTATGCTTTGAGCATATTTTTGAGTTCCCCGAAGATTTTTAAAGAAAAGTGGAACTCTTTATTGATACTTGAAAACCGTTTTTGAGATAAAAGACATTTTGATGAAATAGTACAAAAAAATGAAAAAACACGAATTGCTACATTCTGATCGTCGTATTTACCATTTATTGCCACAAATAGGAATACAAAATTGCATAAGGTACACAAGAAGAAAAAACAATAAGAAAAAAAATAATAAGAATAAAAATATATGTGACCTGGACTACGGAAAGGGGGTTTATGTGCTAAAATTTAATTTTATTTCTACGAAAAAAAAATCTAAAATCAAATTTTACATTTTGCGTTTCTAGTTTAAAGACATTAAACTTTCGATGCAAATAACTCTGCCGCGAAGATAGTTGCGAAGCTGAGGCTGAGTTCATTGAAAAGACCGCACTTTACACTATTAGAAGATTCAAAATCTCAACATCGACCTCTTGACACCTAAACCCTCTTTCCATAGTCCAGATCACATATACATAAAATCCGATTGTCGATTGTTAGTCAAGCAATGGATAAACTTAAACTTAAACAGTATAAGTAGTATGTGCAGTATCAGCAAATGGATCATTTTATCGCACAAGCGATCTCTGCCAAATGACCCAACAGAACAAACAAAAATAATATTTACTGAATATGGCAAGTAGCGATAATTAGATATTGTTAACATTTATCACCAAATAAGATTAAACAAGAAAAAGAGAAAACGAAGAAAAGACACGAAAAGAGAGCGGCTAAAAGAGACCAAAAGAATCTGCCGGATATCAGTTGCCAACAAGTGAGAGCAGTTGAAGAGAGAAAAAAAGAGAAAGACAAAGAACAAAGAATCAGGAAACAGCTAGTTGAACGGCAAGCAAGTGGCTCCTTAAAACATGTCTAAAATTAGCAATGTTAGAAATATTACGAATTTCAGGAGGCAGTCCATTCCACAGCGCAATCGACTGTACTGTAAATGATCTGTGATAAATTTCAGTGCTATGAACAGGAAATGTAAGAATAGTATCAGAACGTGAACGAGTAGCAAGCTCATGAGTTGATAATTGCTGGAACCTATCTGATAAGTACTTTTCTTTTTAAATTTCTTTTTGACTAAACTTTTCTGCAAACATGTTGAATTTGCGGTTTCCAAGACAGTGCAAAATCCATAAGGACTCCAAGATTTTTAACTGTGTCAGAAAACCGTATGACATTTCCATCCAGCATCAGATCACTGCAGGTAGATTACTATTAACGAACAAAGAAAAAAGTAACGGACCCAATACACTGCCCTGAGGAACACCACATTTGATTGCACAAGCAGAAGAAATTGAAGAGTTAGCGCGTACGCACAAGGAGCGATGAGAAAGGTAAGATTGAAACTAAGAAACACAGGAGGGAGTGAATCCGTAGGCAGAAAGAGACGCCAAAAGAAGGCTGTAGCCGACAGAATCAAAAGATTTGCTGAAATCGAGCATATCTAATATCATCAGTAACTTTAATGAGGGCAGTAGTTGTACTATGCCCACAGCGAAAACCCGATTGCAACTCATTGAGTAAATTAAACCTCTCTAGAAATCCTTGAACCTGTAAATAAACTAAGCGTTCAAGAGGTTTTGATAGTGCGGATAAAATTGAAATCGGACGGAAATCAGTGTTACATGAAGAGGACTTGGATTTGGGTATGGGAAAGACATGAGCAACCTTCCAGACAGAGGGAAATAAAGACCGCTCAAAAGAAAATTTGAAGATATGAGTTAAGGGAGGAAGCACTATATCCAGGATAGGAAGAAGAAGGAAACATTTTTGAGATAAAAGATATTTTGATGACATAGTACAAAAAATGAAAACATAAGAATTGCTTCATTCTGATCGTCATATCTTCTACGTCGTTGTTTCAATTTATAGTTTGAGTACATTTTTGAATTCCCCGAAGACTTTTAAATAGAAAAGGGACTCTTTATTGATACCTGAAAATCAAACCGTTCTTGAGATAAATGACATTTTGATGAAATAGTACAAAAAATTAAAAAACAAGAATTGCTTCATTCCGATCGTTATATCTTCTGCGTCACTGCTTCAATTTATGGTTTGACGGTATTTTTGAATTTCCCGAAGATTTTTAAATAGAAGCTAAATAGAAAGAACTCTTTATTGAAGAAATACGATTCTTTATGGAAACCCGAAAACTAAATCGTTTTTGAGATAAAAGACATTTTCATGAAATAGTACAAGAAAAATGAAAAAACTCGAATTGCTACATTCAGATAGTCGTATCTTCTACACCACTGCTTCAGTTTATGGTTTGAGCATATTTTTAAATTCCCTGAAGATATTTAAATAGAAAAGGAACTCTTCATTGATACTCGAAAACCAAACCGTTTTTGAGATAAAAGACATTTTGATGAAATAGTACAAAAAAATGAAAAAACACGAATTGCTACATTCTGATTGTCATATCTTTTACACCACTGCTTCAATTTGTGGTTTGAGCATATTTTTTAATTCCCTGAAGATTTTTAAATAGAAAATGAACTCTTTATTGATACTCGAAAACCAAACCGTTTTTGAGATAAAAGACATTTTGATGAAATAGTCAAAAAAATGAAAAAACTCGAATTGCTACATTCTAATTGTCGTACCTTCTACACCATTGCTTCAATTTATGGTTTGAGTATATTTTTTATTCCCCGCAGGTTTCAAAATACAAAAGGGACTCTTTATTGAAACCCAAACGTCAAACAGTTTTTGAGATAAAAGACATTTTGATGAAATAGTACAAAAAAATGAAAAAATATGAATAGCTTCACTCCCATCGTCGTATCTTCTACGCTACTGCTTCAATTTATAGTTTGAGCATATTTTTGAATTCCCCAAAGGTTTCTGAATAGAAAAGGTACTCTTTATTGAAACCAGAATGCTAAACCGTTTTTGAGATAAAAGACATTTTGATGAAAGAGTACAAAAAAATGAAAAAACACGAATTGCTTCATTCCGATCGCCGTATCTTCTACACCACTGCTTCAATTTATGGTTTGAGCATATTTTTAAATTCCCTGGAGATATTTAAATAGAAAAGGAACTGTTTATTGTTACTCGAAAACCAAACCGTTTTTGAGATAAAAGACATTTTGATGAAATAGTACAAAAATTGCTCTACATTCTGATCGTCGTATCTTCTACGTCACTGTTTCAATTTATGGTTTGAGCATATTTTTGAATTCCCGAAGATTTTTAAATAGAAAGGGAACTGTTTATTGATACTCTAAAACCAAACCGTTTTTGAGATAAAAGACATTTTGATGAAATAGTACAAAAAAGAACAAGAATTGTTTCATTCTAATCGTGGTATCTTCTATGCTACTGCTTCAATTTATGGTTTGAGCACATTTTTGAATTCCTCGAATGTTTTTAAATAGAAAGGCAACTCTTTATTGATACTCGAAAACCAAACCGTTTTTGAGATAAAAGACATTTTAATGCAATAGTACAAAAAAATGAAAAAAAGACGAATTGCTACATTCTGATCGCCTTATCTTCTACACCACTGCTTCAATTTATGGTTTGAGCATATTTTTTATTCCCCGCAGGTTTCTAAATAGAAAAGGGACCGTTTATTGAAATACAAACATCAAACAGTTTTTGAGATAAAAGATATTTTGATAAAATAATACAAAAAAATGAAAAAACACGAACTGCTACATTCTGATCGTCGTATCTTCTACACCACTGCTTCAATTTATGGTTTGAGCATATTTTTTAATTCCCCGAAGATTTTTAAATAGAAAAGGAACTCTTCATTGACACTCGAAAACCAAACCGTTTTTGAGATAAAAGACATTTTGATGAAATAGTACAAAAAAAGAACAAGAATTGTTTCATTCTAATCGTGGTATCTTCTATGCTACTGCTTCAATTTATGGTTTGCGCACATTTTTGAATTCCCCGAAGGTTTTTATCTAGAAAAGAGACTCTTTATTGAAACTCGAAAGCTGAACCGTTTTTGAGATAAAAGACATTTTGATGAAATAGTACAAAAAAAGAACAAGAATTGTTTCATTCTAATCGTGGTATCTTCTATGCTACTACTTTAATTTATGGTTTGAGAATATTTTTGAATTCCCCGAAGGTTTTTAACTAGAAAAGAGACTCTTTATTGAAACTCGAAAGCCGAACCGTTTTTGAGATAAAAGACATTTTGATGAAATAGACTTTCGATATATTTTTTGAGATAAACTAAAAAGAAATCGTTCTAATTTAGCTCCCATTTAGATCAAATAACATTTCCAAACGTACTAAACTAACATTATAGAATGTAGAACTTCACTATTTGCTTAAACCAACTAGAGATATCTCGTTCTTACATAATTACAGTTACACAATATTCAATAACGTGTTTGAACTAATCTCCCGGAATATGCGAGAAACGTAACGTTTGAATCATAATTCTCGATTTGAATTAAGGGAAAATGCTGAAATAGTTTTGCATTTTAGTTTTTTATGGTCAAAATTTGAAATATTTCGCCTTCGTCCAGAAATAGAGGGAAATTTTCCTACCTACCGGGTTTACTCCGGTTCTCTAGTGCTGTTACCGGATCTAGTGCTACGTTAATAAAACGACACGAAGTCGCGCGCGCTCTGCGAAGGGGTTGAGGGATGTGGTGGGTTTATGAACGAATATCTGGCATACTTTCCGAAAGGGAAAAGAGAGGAGGATGGAGTCGCTCGTCAGTCAACCGGTCGACCTTCTCTCATTTGCATGAAATGAGCCACCGCCCTCCCTGCAACGACCCTTCAGGAAACAATTAAAATTCTACGGTTGATGACGATTTGTCAACGACACGATTACTTTTAATTGAACAATGAGTAACACAATTTTAGTTGGTATCGTTATAAGAATTTGGTTGTGTTAATTCATTATCGTACTCGAGTATGCAACCAATATCACAGTATGCGTCTTGCAATACCACTACTGTGATATTGGTTGCATACTTAATCTAATATTAATCACCTTATCTTGAAAAGAAACTTAAATCTTTGACCCTTTTCATCAACATTAAAACTACCTCCAACTTTTCATCCCCAAAACTTGAAAAGAAAGCGTCTACATTCAAAGATCCTTTCGAAGACGATCATAAAAACCTAATTTCCCCTAGTTCGCGATGAACCGATCGCCTTAAAACACCCAAGTTCCGAGCTTAAACTCATTTCCCGAGGAAAAATTTTCCTCTTTTCGCGTAAGACAAGAACGGCAGCTTTCAACCCTCGCGGCTACGTTCTCTCTTTTTACCCCGATTTCCCATTGAATTCCCGAACCGGATGCGAAACGGCACGGACCCGGTTCGTATTCTCGTTGGTTCGTTTGTTGATTCGTTCGTTCGTCCGCCACCGTCAGCATTTATATAAGTAACGAGACCGCACTCTGCCCGCGAGGCTTGTTTAATCACGCCCAACGCCCAGGATATTGCATTATATCGTCCATGGACACTTTTGACAGCATCCGGCAACCGACCAGATACTATACTCACAACTCTTGCGTAAGAGAAACGGCGGGTGTTGCCGCATACCCCCGTGCTCAATGATAATAAACGACAATACGTCCTGTCATTTAGATTGTGTTACCTTTGTGGTGTGTATTTGAAATGTTACCCGTTTTAGCGAGAAATACATCGTCGAATACGATGTAACATAAATAGGTTTTCAGTTGGATGACGTCAAATTTATTATCCACGTAAATAACACTCGAACAAATTTCAAAGTGTTTAGTACTGCTCTATGGCAGAAACCAGCACTTCATCACCACGACTCTATATGGTTCGCATTCGATAATTACACGAAACTAGATACATCACAAGTTGAAATAGACTAAAAATAAACTAATATTGAAGTGTATTGAACCTAGGTTTAGTGTAGCTTAAATAATTTATGAGTTTCTATAGAGCTGGGCACTAAAAGTGGACTAAAAGTGTACGTTTGATTAATTAAGATGTTTAATAGATCATATCTCAAAAGCAAGTTGGGGTATCATAATGATATAAGAAGCATTTTAAAGCAAATTTAATCTAGTTTTAGCCTGCACTAAATAATTTATTACTTTCTATAAATCTGGATGACATGATTTTTAAATCAAAATCGCTTCGCTTTATTAGATATGAAATTTAAGAAGTTATATCTCAAAAAGCAGTTGGGTTATCATAACGAGATACAAAGCATCTTAATCCGAAATTAATGTAGTTTTAGTGTGCCATAAATAATTTCTTAATATCCAGAAATCCCTTACTTACGATTATTTGAAATAAACGATACATGCTTGATAAATATCGTTGTTACATTAATGAGAATTAAGATGTCATATTTCAAAAACTAGTTGGGATATCATAATGATATAACAAGCATTTTAAAGCAAATTTAATCTAGTTTTAGCCTACAATAAATACTTAATTGGTTTCAATGAATTTGGTTGATATCATTTTTAAATCAAAATCTGTTCGTTTGGTTAGTTATGAAACTTAATAAATCGTATCTCAAAAACCAATCGGATTACCTTAACGAGATACAAAGCATCTTAATCCGAAATTAATGTAGTTTTAGTGTGCCATAAATAATTTCTTAATATCCAGAAATCCCTTACTTACGATTATTTGAATTAAACGATACACGCTTGATAAATATCGTTTTTACGTTAATGAGAATTAAGATGTCATATCTCAAAAACTAATTGGAATATCGTAATGATATAAGAAGCATTTTAAAGCAAATTTAATCTAGTTTTAGCGTGCAATAAATAATTAATTGGTTTCAATGAATTTGGTTGATATCATTTTTAAATCAAAATCTGTTTGTTTGGTTAGGTATGAAACTTAATAAATCGTATCTCAAAAACCAGTCGGGTTATCTTAACGAGATACAAAGCACCTTAATCCGAAATTAATGTAGTTTTAGTGTGCCATAAATAATTTCTTAATATCCAGAAATCCCTTGCTTACGATTATTTGAATTAAACGATACACCCTTGATAAATATCGTTGTTACATTAATGAGAACTAAGATGTCATATCTCAAAAACTAGTTGGGATATCATAATGATATAAGAAGCATTTTAAGGCAAATTTAATCTAGTTTTAGCGTGCAATAAATAATTAATTGGTTTCAATAAATTTGGTTGATATCATTTTTAAATCAAAATCTGTTCGTGTGGTTAGGTATGAAACTTAATAAATCGTATCTCAAAAACCAGTCGGGTTATCTTAACGAGATACAAAGCATCTTAATCCGAAATTAATGTAGTTTTAGTGTGCCATAAATAATTTCTTAATATCCAAAAATCCCTTACTTACGATTATTTGAATTAAACGATACACGCTTGATACATATCGTTGTCACATTAATGAGAATTAAGATGTCATATCTCAAAAACTAGTTGGAATATCATAATGATATAAGAAGCATTTGAAAGTAAATTTAATCTAGTTTTAGCATGCAATAAATAATTTATTGGTTTCAATAAATTTGATTGATATGATTGTTAAATCAAAATCTGTTCGTTTGGTTACTTATAAAACTTAATAAATCGTATCTCAAAAACCAGTCGGGTTATCTTAACGAGATATAAAGCATCTTAATACGAAATTAATGTAATTTTAGTGTGCCATAAATAATTTCTTAATATCCAGAAATCCCTTACTTACGATTATTTGAATTAAACGATACACGCTTGATAAATATCGCTTTTACATTAATGAGAATTAAGATGTCATATCTCAAAAACTAGTTGGAATATCATAATGATATAAGAAGCATTTTAAAGCAAATTTAATCTAGTTTTAGCGTGCAATAAATAATTTATTGATTTCAATAAATTTGGTTGATATTATTTTTAAATCAAAATCTCTTCGTTTGGTTAATTATGAAACTTAATAAATCGTATCTCAAAAACCACTCAAGCTATCTTAACGAGATACAAAGCATCGTAATCCGAAATTAATTTAATATTAGTGTGCCATAAATAATTTCTTAATATCCAAAAATTCCTTACTTACGATTATTTGAATTAAACGATACACGCTTGATAAATATCGTTTTTACGTTAATGAGAATTAAGATGTCATATCTCAAAAACTAATTGGAATATCGTAATGATATAAGAAGCATTTTAAAGCAAATTTAATCTAGTTTTAGCGTGCAATAAATAATTAATTGGTTTCAATGAATTTGGTTGATATCATTTTTAAATCGAAATCTGTTGGTTTGGTTAGTTGTGAAACTTAATAAATCGTATCTCAAAAACTAGTCGGGTTATCTCAACGAGATACAAAGCATCTTAATACGAAATTAATGTAATTTTAGTGTGCCATAAATAATTTCTTAATATCCAAAAATCCCTTACTTACGATTATTTGAATAAAACGATACACCCTTGATAAATATCGTTGTTACATTAATTACAATTAAGATGTCATATCTCAAAAACTAGTTGGAATATCATAATAATATAAGAAGCATTTTAAAGCAAATTTAATCTAGTTTTAGCATGCAATAAATAATTAATTAGTTTCAATGAATTTGGTTGATATCATTTTTAAATCAAAATCTGTTCGTTTGGTTAGTTATGAAACTTAATAAATCGTATCTCAAAAACAAGTCGAGTTATCTTAACGAGATACAAAGCATCTTAATCCGAAATTAATGTAGCATTAGTGTGCCATAAATAATTTCTTAATATCAAAAAATACCTTAATTACGATTATTTGAATTAAACGATACATCCTTGATAAATATCGTTGTTACATTAATGAGAATTAAGAAGTCATATCTCAAAAACTAGTTGGAATATCATAATGATATAAGAAGCATTTTAAGGAAAATTTAATCTAGTTTTAGCATGCAATAAATAATTAATTTGGTTTCAATGAATTTGGTTGATATCATTTTTAAATCAAAATCTGTTCGTTTGGTTAGGTATGAAACTTAATAAATCGTATCTCAAAAACAAGTCGAGTTATCTTAACGAGATACAAAGCATCTTAATCCGAAATTAATGTAGCATTAGTGTGCCATAAATAATTTCTTAATATCAAAAAATACCTTAATTACGATTATTTGAATTAAACGATACATCCTTGATAAATATCGTTGTTACATTAATGAGAATTAAGAAGTCATATCTCAAAAACTAGTTGGAATATCATAATGATATAAGAAGCATTTTAAGGAAAATTTAATCTAGTTTTAGCATGCAATAAATAATTAATTTGGTTTCAATGAATTTGGTTGATATCATTTTTAAATCAAAATCTGTTCGTTTGGTTAGGTATGAAACTTAATAAATCGTATCTCAAAAACCAGTCGGGTTATCTTAACGAGATACAAAGCATCTTAATTCGAAATTAATGTAATTTTAGTGTGCCATAAATAATTTCTTAATATCCAAAAATCCCTTACTTACGATTATTTGAATTAAACGATACACGCTTAATAAATATCGTTGTTACATTAATGAGAATTAAGATGTCATATCTCAAAAACTAGTTGGAATAGCATAATGATATCACAAGCATTTTAAAGCAAATTTAATCTAGTTTTAGCGTGCAATAAATAATTTATTGGTTTCAATAGATTTGAATGATATGATTTTTAAATCAAAATCTGTTCGTTTGGTTAGTTATGAAACTTGATAAATTGTATCTCGAAAACTTGGCGAGTTATCATAACGAGATACAGAGTATCTTAATCCCAAATTGATGTAGTTTTAGTGTACCATAAATAATTTCTTAATATCCAGAAATCCTTTACTTACGATTATTTGAATTAAACGATACACGCTTCATAAATATCGTTGTTACATTAATGAGAATTAAGATGTCATATCTCAAAAACTAGTTGGAATAGCATAATGATATCACAAGCATTTTAAGGCAAATTTAATCTAGTTTTAGCGTGCAATAAATAATTTATTGGTTTCAATAAATTTGGTTGGTATCATTTTTAAATCAAAATCTGTTCGTTTGGTTAGTTATGAAACTTAATAAATCGTATCTCAAAAACCAGTCGGGTTATCTCAACGAGATATAAAGCATCTTAATCCGAAATTAATGTTGTTTTAGTGTGCCATAAATAATTAATTGGTTTCAATAAATTTGGCTGATATGATTTTTAAACCAAAATCCGTTCCTTTGGTTTGCTATGAAACTTAGTAAATCGTATCTCAAAAACCAGTTGGATTATCTTAACGAGATACAAGGCATCCTAATACGAAATTAATGCAGTTTTAGTGTTCCATAAATAATTTCTTAATATCCAGAAATCCCTTACTTACGATTATTTGAATTAAACAATACACGCTTGATAAATATCGTTGTTATATTAACGAGAATTAAGATGTCATATCTCAAAAACTAGTTGTGATATCATAATGATATAAGAAGCATTTTAAAGCAAATTTAATCTAGTTTTAGGCTGCAGTAAATAATTAATTGGTTTCAATAAATTTGGTTGATACGATTTTTAAATCAAAATCCATTCGTTTGGTTAGTTATGAAACTTAATAAATCGTATCTCAAAAACTAGTCGGGTTATCTCAACGAGATACAAAGCATCTTAATCCAAAATTAATGTAGTTTTAGTGTGCCATACATAATTTCTTAATATCCAAAAATCCCTTACTTACGATTATTTGAATTAAACGATACACGCTTGATAAATATCGTTATTACATTAATGAGAATTAAGAAGTCATATCTCAAAAACTAGTTGGAATATCATAATGATATAAGAAGCATTTTAAGGCAAATTTAATCTAGTTTTAGCGTGCAATAAATAATTAATAGGTTTCTATGAATTTGGTTGATATCATTTTTAAATCAAAATCTGTTCGTTTGGTTAAGTATGAAACTTAATAAATCGTATCTTTAAAACCACTCGGATTATCTTAACGAGATACAAAGCATTTTAATCCGAAATTAATGTACCATTAGTGTGCCATAAATAATTTCTTAATATCAAAAAATACCTTAATTACGATTATTTGAATTAAACGATACACGCTTGATAAATATCGTTTTTACATTAATGAGAATTAAGATGTGATATCTCAAAAATTAGTTACGCTATCATAATGCTATATGAAGCATTTTAAAGGAAATTTGATCTAGTTTTAGCCTACAATAAATAATTTATTAATTTCTATAAATCTGGTTAATATCATTTTTTTAAGTTTTTTGGTTTAAAATATGATGTAGGTAAAAGTAAAAACTTTTTGAGAAATACTAAAAATGTTTAATTCAATTCAAGCAGACATGTTACGAAACTAATGTTTCATCTTCAGTATTTAGAATATTATACAATATAATGGAAAATATTATGTTAGTAGGTGGGGTTCAGGAATAGATCTAAATCTCTTTTTAACTTAATTTACAAATAAAAATTAAATTTAACAAAATCAAAAATTAAAAAACTTCAATAATATAGTTAAAATCTTGGAAGGTAACATATATTACATAGATATGTTACCTTCAACTTAAAAGTTTTTACTTTTACCTACATCATATTTTATTATATTAGAGAAATATGGAGAATTTCATCCCATTGTGTTGTTTAAATTG
This sequence comes from Onthophagus taurus, assembly GCF_000648695.1. Lineage (NCBI taxonomy): Eukaryota > Metazoa > Arthropoda > Insecta > Coleoptera > Scarabaeidae > Onthophagus > Onthophagus taurus. The sequence goes on along the minus strand of NW_019280632.1, from coordinate 42,483 downwards.
TAACCGTAACGGCATAGTTAAGGTTAAAAAATTATTGTAACAAAGTTTATGGGAAATAAGAAATTAATTAAGACATCTTCATTAATAATAATATAACACCGAGAGTTTATATGATGATTCCTGGCCCCTTTACGATGAAATGTTAACAATTGACGTCGTGCCTGAAAGCGGTTACATGAAATAACTGAAACAGAATCTGTAACACCGATATTTTTTAAAAATAAATTTGTCACCGTTCTATGCAAATAATTCGCTAATCTTCATTAAATTTGCTTTAATATGTTCTTAGTTTCATCATTATATCTCAATTCGTTCTTGAGATATGATTTCTTTAATTTTTTTTTTAATTCTTGTAATTTTTTTAGCCTTATCAAAGAAGAGGTTGGTTATCGGGTTTGTACAGGATACGAGCGTGGTGTGTAGCCTGGTGGCATTCAGGTCGAGAAGATAGTGATACGGAAGAAGAAAGCCCCAGCGAACAGGGACAAGGATGTATAACGCCGATGTCGTTAGATACACCTTTACAAAGCTCCGTTTCAAGGTGCACATCACTAAATGTAATCAGGTAAGAAATACACTGACCAAAAAGAACGCATTATTATTATCACGCACTTTGTTTAAATATCACTATTAAAAAGCACAAAAACTCACTTAAAATAATTTTTTGCACAAATGCATGAAAAATAAGCATGGTTTTGTGAGCACAAGTTTTTTGATGTGCATTGTTGGGTAAAAAAAATAAAAAAAGGGAGAATAGAGGAGAAGGTAAAAGGAAAAAGATGGGAAAATTACATTTTGAAACGATAAGGTGAAGTTTGTTAGGTTGAAATGTCTAGGGTGGTTAGTGCGGTTCGGTTTTAGTATAAAGAGTTGCAGAGGAGGGTAACTTGAAAGCTCCACTTGGGAAAGAGGAGCAGCGCACTGTAGGACCGACAAATTATCCGATTAGTTCGAGTGGTACGCTGAAAGTGCTTCACTGTCTCTTTTCGGTTTAGGACCTCGTTCTAAAGATGATTTAGGTTTATTAAAATAATTTTATATTTTCCCATATAAAGTAAAACCCGGTAAAATAATAACAAAAAAAATTTTATGGTAATAAAACTAAATTGAAATTTTCCATCTCACCAATTTAAAAAACAACAACCCAGTTTTAGACGAACTTTTAACTGTTATTTGGCAACTTAACTCATTACATAAACCCCAATCTAGTTCTTTATGAACCTTTTTGCCGCGGTAATTTATGTGAAATTTAACAAGTTTAGATCCAGGCCAACGTCACATCCGACCTAATTTGAAATCTTTGCGAAATTTCATTTTGAAAATATGTATACTTTCTTAAAACTAGTTTTCTCCGAAATTCGGTTATTAACATATATGTTAAAATACATTATCTTGAAAATGATATTTTATGCTTTAATTTAAGATATAAATCATTTCTTCATTGCTGGAAATAGACCGTGTGGCAAACCGATGTTAGAAATCAAGTTATTTTCCATGTTTCATTACTTTCATTAGTTACCAAAATGTTGTTATTATTATTATTATTATTCTTTGACAACCACAATAAAAACTAATCAATCGATAAATTTTTTATTTTTAATATCAACCAGAATACCAAACTTATTAAGAAAATCTGCGCCAATAATGGGTCTGTTTACGTTTGCAATTGTGAAAATAAAAGGAAAATTTCTTCTTACATTTTTTATTATTTTAAAAATACTGAAAGCATTTTTTCCCCGTAAGTATTGATGGTAGTACCATTAGTGGCTGAAAGATTTGAATTGGTATCCTTTTTATGGTTCGCAAAAAACTTGAATGGTAACATTGAATGATGTGAGCGATGTCAAAGAGTTGACTGAAATGTGAGGTTGATGTTTTGTCAAAATTTTGAATTTTGAAATTTTCTTTTTTTCTATTGAAACTTTATAATTTTTTTGGAGATGAAGAATTATTAAAAGAAATGTATTTGTGTGCATTATCGCGAAATTTGCGATGATACCACCAAATGTCTAGAAAATTTTGGGAATTGCTTTTAGACTTTTGGCGTGAACGTGAAAATGAACGCCCAATGAAGGAAATTAAATCAAATAGATTTAATTTATCCTTTTTACAATTTTATTTTATAGATAAAAGTTTATCGATTGACTAGTTTTTATTGTGGTTGTCAAAGAATAATAATAATAATAACAACATTTCGGTAACTAATGAAAGTAATGAAACATGGAAAATAACTGACTTCATTTCTAACATCGGTTTGCCACATTGGGGAGTAATACTTAAGCAGGAGATTTGTTTCTTCAATCCAGTTAGCAACTCGAAAAGACATGCTAATTCAGGATAGGATTGAGGACGTTAAAGAACAATTATTTTTTCATTCGCCAATATTTCGATTTGTTTATTAAAGCTTCTTCAGGGTTTGAATTTAAATTGATTTGAAAAGGGCGAAAAAATTAATAAAATCAGCTACAACGTACATCTCAAACCATGTGAGAACCGTAAAGGTACTTTTCAACCTTTATGTTTGACATCGATACAATCATTTTCAATAGCAAGTTTTTACTGCAAGCGCGTTTTCTCCTAATTTCGATTATTAACATATAGCTTGCGATGCTTCATTTCAAAGATGAGATTTTGAGCTTTAATCTAGGATGTAAAAGATTTATTCATTCTTAGAGATAAGCCGGAAGTGATTTTTTTTAATTTGACGTTGATAAACAAACATTTTCAATCGAAAAGCTTTTACTTCAACCTCGTTTACTCATAAATTCGATTATCAACATATAACTTGCGATGCACTGTTTTGAAGAGGAGATTTTCAGCTTTAATTTAAGTTGTAAATCATTTCGCAAGTTTTTACTACAAGCTCATTTCCTCCTTATTTTGATTATTAACAATATACCTTGCGATGTATTTTTTTAAAGAAGACATTTTGAGCATTAATTTAAGATATTAGTCATTTCTTCATTGCTAGAGATACACCGCAAGTGATTTTTTTAAAATTGACATCGATTCAAACATTTTCTATCGCAAGTTTTTACTTCAACCTCATTTTCTTATAATTTCGATTATTAACATATAGCTTGCGATGCAATGTTTTGAAGAGGGGATTTTGAGCTTTAATTCAAGATATAAATCATTTCTTCATTGCTAGAAATAGACCGGAAGTGATTTTTTTAAAATTGACATCGATCAAAACGTTTTCTATAGCCAGTTTTTACTTTAAGCTCGTTTTTTACCAATTTCGATCATTAACATATATTTTCCGATACATCGTTTTAAAGAGGAAATTTTGAGCTTTAATTTATGATATAAATCATTGCTTCATTGCTAGAAATAGACCTGAAGTGATATTTTTAATTTGACGTCGATTCACACATTTTCAATCACACGTTTCTACATCAAGCACGTTTTCTCCTAATTTCGATTATTAACATATATCTTGGGATATATCGTTTTAAACAGGAAATTTTGAGCTTTTATTTATGATATAAGTCATTTCTTCATTGTTAAATATAGACCGGAAGTGATTTTTTTAATTTGACATGGATTCAAACATTTTCAATTCCAAGTTTTTACTTCAAGCTCGTTTTCTTTTAATTTCGATTGTTAGCATATAGCTTGCGATGCATTGCTTTGAAGAGGAGATTTTGAGCTTTAATTTAAGATATAAATTATTTCTCCATTGTTAGAAATAGACCGGAAGTGATTTTTTTAAAATTGACATCGATTCAAACATTTTCAATCGCAAGTTTTTACTTCAAACTCGTTTTCTCCTAATTTCGATTATTAACATATATCTTTCGATACATCGTTTTAAAGAGGAAATTTTGAGCTTTAATTTATGATATAAGTCATTTCTTCATTGCTAGATATAGGCCGGAAGTAATTTTTTAAATTTGACATCAATTCAAACATTTTCAATCCCAAGTATCTACTTCAAGCTCGTTTTCTCCTCATTTCGATTATTAACATATATTTTGCGATACATCGTCTTAAAGAGGAGATATTGAGCTTTAATATTTAGACATAATCATTTCTTCATTGCTAAAAGTAGACCGGAAGTGATTTTTTTAATTTGACGTCGATTCAAACATTTTCAATAGCAAGTTTTTACTTCAAGCTCATTTTCTTCTAATTTCGAATATTAACATATATCTTTCGATACATGGTTTTAAAGAAGAAATTTTGAGCTTTAATTTATGATATAAATCACTTCTTCATTGCTGAAAGCAGACCGGAAGTGATTTTTTTAATTTGACGTTGATTCAAACATTTTCAATTGCAAGTTTCTACTTCAAGCCCGTTTTCTCCTAATTTCGATTATTAACATATATCTTGCGATACATCGTTTTAAAGAGGAGATTTTGAGCTTTAATTTAAGATATAAATCGTTTCTTCATTCTTAGAAATAGACCGGAAGTGATTTTTTTGATTGGACATCAATACAAACATTTTTAATCGCAAGTTCTTACTTCAACCCCGTTTTCTCCTAATTTCGATTATTAACATATATCTTGCGATACATCGTTATAAAGAGGAGATTTTGAGCTTTAATTTATGATAAAAATCATTTCTTCATTGCTAGAAATAGACCTGAAGTGATTTTTTTAATATGACGTCGATTCACACATTTTCAATCACACGTTTCTACATCAAGCTCGTTTTCTCCTAATTTCGATTATTAACATATATCTTGCGATACATCGTTTTAAAGAGGAGATTTTGAGCTTTAATTTTTAGATATAATCATTTCTTCATTGCTGAAAGTAGACCGGAAGTGAATTTTTTTAATTTGACGTCGATTCAAACATTTTCAATCGCAAGTTTCTACTTCAAGCCCGTTTTCTCCTAATTTGGATTACTTACATATATCTTGCGATACATCGTTTTAAAGAGGAGATTTTGAGCTTTAATTTAAGATATAAATCGTTTCTCCATTCTTAGAAATAGATCGGAAGTGATTTTTTTGATTGGACATCAACACAAACATTTTTAATCGCAAGTTCTTACTTCAACCCCGTGTTCTCCTAATTTCGATTATTAACATATATCTTGCGATATATCGCTATAAAGAGCAGATTTTGAGCTTTAATTTAAGATATAAATCGTTTCTTCATTCCTAGAAATAGACCGGAAGTGATTTTTTTGATTTGACATCAATACAAACATTTTTAATTGCAAGTTCTTACTTCAACCCCGTTTTCTCCTAATTTCGATTATTAACATATATCTTGCGATACATCGTTTTAAAAAGGAGATTTTGAGCTTTAATTTTTAGATATAATCATTTCTTCATTGCTGAAAGTAGACCGGAAGTGATTTTTTTAATTTGACGTCGATTCAAACATTTTCAATCGCAAGTTTCTACTTCAAGCCCGTTTTCTCCTAATTTCGATTATTAACATATATCTTGCGATACATCGTTTTAAAGAGGAGGTTTTGAGCTTTCATTTAAGATATAAATCATTTCTTCATTGCTAAAAATAGACCGGAAGTGATTTTTTTAATTTGACATCGATTCAAATATTTTCATTCGCAAGTTTCTACTTCAACTCGTTCTCTCCTAATTACGATTATTAGCATATATCTTGCGATACGTCATTTTAAAGAGGAGATTTTGAGCTATCATTTAAGATATAAGTCATTTCTTAATGGTTATTAATCACGAAGTTAAATTAAATATGGAAAATAGTAATGCGAATGATTAGTGTCAGTGTATATCTTACTCGCACTTTTTTAGTTTTATCTCACCAATCTTAATGCACTAAAGGGTTAAGATGATTCTATTTTGTTTTTTTTTTAATTAATTGTTTTTTTAGAGATCCATACGCAACGGGACTTCCCCAACCAAACCAAAGGGATCAAATGATCCACAACCAAGCAAACATAACCCCTACGAGATTAGCGCCGAGAGATACAAGGAGTTTGCCAAACAACGCAAATCGTCTTGGTGCTCGTTCGATATCAAACGATAGCGTTTATACGATTTTAATCAGATTGCCGGATACTTTGGATGGTGCTGGTGATGGACCATCAATCAAAATGATTCCTGAAGATGCAGCGCGATTAACGCAGCAACAATTATCAGCGACCGCAACAACAAAACAAATCGATTCGAATTTAACCGATTTCGGTTCGAACATTCACACGAATCATTTAAATCGAAGACCATCGGCGATGCCTGATATCAGAATACCATTAAACGCGAAAATTATCCCTAAGCAATTGGCGGGGAAAACTTTGTTAGCAAACGCGACGAAAAATCAAGGTAAGAAAAAGAAGAAAACGCAAGAAAAAAAAGCTGACAAGAAAGCTGCGAAAACATTATCGGCGATTTTATTAACGTTTATTATAACTTGGACGCCGTATAATATTTTGGTGCTAATTAAACCAGTTTCTACTTTCGATGAACTTATACCGCAAAAATTGTGGGATTTTTTTTATTATTTATGTTATATTAATTCGACCATAAACCCGTTGTGTTACGCTTTATGTAACGCGAGCTTTCGACGAACTTATTTACGTATTTTAAAGTGTAAATGGCATAACAGGAATAGGGTTGCTATGAATAGAGGGTTTTATAATTAAAAAATAAATTGTTATAACAAGAAGAAACCAACAACTAAAAGAAAGGTGAGTTTTTAATTTATTAATTAATTAATTTAATAAAAAAATATTATTATTAAAGATGAGATTGTACTAGATGTTTTTATATTTATAAATGTACATCGCTCAAAATATAAGAAAAAAAACCGAAGAAAAAATTATTAATGATAATGTAACGATACATTTACATTATTATTACGTATTAATGATTGTAAATGACATAGTGTGTCCTTTTACTACTATCTACAGCGCGCGAGGTGCGTAAATAAATAAGTATACAGCGTGTAATGAAGGTAAATCATGTACTGATTTGTTAAAAAAATGAGATAATAATAAGATAAAAATGAAATAATTAAAACAATGGGAGGAGAATAGGATTTAAAAAAATAAATAACGATTTTTGATGACTTAAAAAGTGTTGTTAATACTTTGAGGGTTTCACACAATATTTTAGATATCTGCATATCATCTGTTAATAACTTGCCAAGTGATTATTCTAGTATAAGGATGTTGATGGAATTTTGCTTTATATCATTTATTTTACACTGTGTTAATTAATTTTATTATCGTACCCGACGTCATCATTACAAGTATGCAACCAAATAAGCAAATCGCGTATTGCAATACCAATACTGTGGTATTGGTTGCATATTTTCAATGATGACGTCGGATACGATAATTAATTAATTAATTATTACGATACGTCGTTTTAAAGAGGAAATTTTGAACTTTAATCTAAAATATAACTCATTTCTTCGTTTCTAGAAATAGACCTGAGAAGTGATTTTTTTAATTTGACATCAATTCAAACATTTTGAATCGCAAGTTTTTACTTCAAGCTCGTTTTCTGCTAAGTTTGATTATTAACATATATCTTGGGATATACCGTTTTAAAGAGGAGATTTTGAGCTCTCATTTAAGATATAAATCGTTTCTTCGTTGCTAGAAATAGACCGGAAGTGATTTTTTTAATTTGACATCGATTCAAACATTTTCAATCGCAAGTTTTTACTTCAAACTCGTTTTCTCCTAATTTCGATTGTTAGCATATAGCTTGCGATGCATTGTTTTGAAGAGGAGATTTTGAGCTTTAATTTAAGATATTAATCATTTATCCATTGTTAGAAATAGACGGGAAGTGATTTTTTTAATTTGACATCAATTCAAACATTTTCAATAGCAAGTTTTTACTTAAGCTCGTTTTCTCCTAATTTCGATTGTTAGCATATAGCTTGCGATGCATTGTTTTGAAGAGGAGATTTTGAGCTTTAATTTAAGATATAAATCATTTATCCATTGTTAGAAATAGACCGGAAGTGATTTTTTTAATTTGACATCAATTCAAACATTTTCAATAGCAAGTTTTTACTTCAAGCTCGTTTTCTCCTAATTTCGATTATTAACATATATCTTGGGATATACCGTTTTAAAGAGGACATTTTGAGCTTTCATTTAAGATATAAATCGTTTCTTCGTTGCTATAAATAGACCGGAAGTGATTTTTTTAAAATTGACATCGATTCAAACATTTTCAATCGCAAGTTTCTACTTCAAGCTCGTTTTCTCATAATTTCGATTATTAGCATACAGCTTGCGATGCATTGCTTCGAAGAGGAGATTTTGAGCTTTAATTTAAGATATAAATCATTTCTCCATTGTTAGAAATAGACCGGAAGTGATTTATTTAATTTGACATCAATTCAAACATTTTTAATCGCAAGTTTTTACATCAACATCGTTTTCTCCTAATTTCGATTATTAACATATATCTTGGGATATATCGTTTTAAAGAGGAGATTTTGAGCTTTCATTTAAGATATAAATAGTTTCTTCGCTGCTAGAAATAGACCGGAAGTGATTTTTTTAAAATTGACATCGATTCAAACATTTTCATTCGCAAGTTTTTACTTTAAACGCGTTTTCTCTTAATTTCGATTATTAACGTATATCTTTCGATACATCGTTTTAAAGAGGAAATTTTGAGGTTTAATTTATGATATAAGTCATTTCTTCATTGCTAGATATAGACCGGAAGTGATTTTTTTAATTTGACATCGATTCAAACATTTTTAATCGCAAGTGTTTACTTTAAGCTCGCTTTCTCCTAATTTCGATTATTAACATATATCTTTCGATACATCGTTTTAAAGAGGAAATTTTGTGCTTTAATTTATGATATAAGTCATTTCTTCATTGCTAGATATAAACCGGACGTGATTTTTTTAATTTGACATCGATTCAAACATTTTTAATCGCAAGTGCTTACTTCAAACTCGCTTTCTCCTAATTTCGATTAACATATATCTTTCGATACATCGTTTTAAAGAGGAAATTTAGAGCTTTAATTTATAATATAAGTCATTTCTTAATTGCTAGATATAGACCGGAAGTGATTTTTTTAATTTGACATCGATTCAAACATTTTTAAACGCAAATTCTTACTTCAAGCTCGTTTTCTCCTAATTTCGATTATTAACATATATCTTGCGATATGTCGTTATAAAGAAGAGATTTTAAGCTTTAATTTAAGATATAAACCATTTCTTCATTGCTAGAAATAGACCGGAAGTGATTTTTTTAATTTGACGTCGATTCAAACATTTGCAATCGCAAGTTTCTACTTTAAGCTCGTTTTCTCCTAATTTCGATTATTAACATATATCTTGCGATATGTCGTTATAAAGAAGAGATTTTAAGCTTTAATTTAAGATATAAATCATTTCTTCATTGCTAGAAATAGACCGGAAGTGATTTTTTTAATTTGACGTCGATTCAAACATTTGCAATCGCAAGTTTCTACTTTAAGCTCGGTTTCTCCTAATTTCGACTATTAACATATATCTTTCGATACATCATTCTAAAGAGGAAAGTTTGAGCATAATTTAAGATACGAGTCATTTCTTCATTGCTAGAAATAGACCGGAAGTGATTTTTTTAATTTGACATCAATTCAAACATTTGCAATCGCAAGTTTCTACTTCAAGCTCGTTCTCTCCTAATTTCGATTATTAACATAAAAAAATAAATAAATATATATTTAAATCGCGTATTGCAATACCAATACTGTGATATTGGTTGCATACTTGCAATATTGACTTCTGATACGATAATTAATTAACTCACTCTGTGTTAAGAAGGGGTTGTAAGGATAGGAGGGATATTCGAGGGTTTAGGACAGCGGTTCCCAAAGTTTTTTTTATCACACCTCCCTACTACCTAAAATCACAATACGACGCCCCTCTTGTAATTTTATAGTAGTTATAATAATATAACTGCAAAAAACATACATATTTCGTAAAACTTTTATTACAAAAGAATAAAATATTGCTTTCACACACATGCGTTAAGAAAGAATGAGATGGATGAGTTTGAATACCTTTAACTGTAAATAGTTCTGCTATGAAGAAAAGCTTCGAGATATTTTACCCAAAATAGTGACATATTCATCTTCTCAAAATCATATTTGGCAGCAGAATCATTTTTAATTTCCAAAACTTGCTCTTGTAGTGTTTCTGGTAGCTTATCTATTTTAAAAAGGATCTGTGGCCAATTTAGAGAGAGATAATGATAACAATACATTTATATATCTATACATACAATATACATTCTTATGCAGTGGTACAATTATCCCCATCTTCCATTTCTCGGGAATCCTTTCTTCCTCCAAGCAGGTTATTATCAATTCATGGAGCCTTCTTACTGTTTCCTTTCTACTAATTTTTAGAAGCTCAATGATGTTATCGTCTCGTTGGCATTATTTTTCATCCTTGCTATAGCTTGTTGCACTTCTTCCACCGTTGAGCCTTCTATCATAACTTGCGTTGTACTCACTCCATTTACATTTATTTCCTCTTCTCCCTGGTGCATGATGTTCAGTAATTCATCGAAATGTTGCTTCCATCTCTCTGTTATCTCTTCTCTATCAATTAGTACTTCACCTTCCTTGCTATTACACATGCTACTTTTGTGTTGATACCCTGTTATTTCCATCTTAATAGTCCTGTAGAAGTTTTCCTCGTTGTGAAGTTTACCTTTTCTCTAATTCTCCTTTTCTTAGACTTGAATTTTCTTGTTGCGACTCCCTTTTATTACGCTATACTCCATTCTACTCGCCCTTGTGTTTCTCTGTATCATTGTCATCCGCGCCTCATTTTTCTCTCTTATTGCACTCTTACACTTTTCATCGTATCATTCCACATTTCTGCAATTAGTACTTGTGGCGATGCATTCGTTTGCTGCCTTTCCGAGTACGGCATCTTTCTTATTGTTAGTTTCAGTTCTAGGAAGGACTTCCTAACATTCCCTCCCTTTATGTCTAAAAGTTGACAACGCCAAAAATTTGTCGCTGTCGCAATTTGTCCCTCTGCGTGATTTGACATCTATTATTGAGGAGGCGTATCGAATATTTATCAACAGATGATCAATCTGGTTTACGCAGTCACCTCCTGGCATAGTCGATGTCTCCTTATTATATGTATGTCTTCCTTTTCGAAATCAGTACTCGAAATTCTAATCATTTTCTAGATACTTATCCTAATTAGCTTTGATTCCTTTGAAATTAAGGAATCGAGTAAGTACTCATTAATTTCTCCTAAACTACTTTGAGCTCAGATCCACCGTCTCAGTATTTTACCATAGCTGTTATATCCCTAAGGATTCGTCCATTTCTTTCATTTGTATTGTTTTGTCTCTAAAAACTGGGAGTTTGCTGGAGTACTTATAGTAAAACATGTCCTAAGTATTCCTTTGAAGATGTTTTGTACCAGAACTTGAAGAGGAAGGTGTACCATTAAATAGGGTTGAGTCGAAATGCTCTAGTTGTTCAGAGCAAGATTGGGTGCACCTCTTTGAAGTGTTGTTCTTATGCCTGCATGTTTTAATAATTTTGTCGAAGACATAATGCAATTATATTTATGTAGTAAATAAAAGAATCATTCCTTTTGCTACGTGATGAATTGTTCTCGATTCGAATTTCAAATTCTTCCAGTATCTGGAATATGGTTTCACCATGATCTGCAGCAAAAATAGAATTAAATTATACAGTGTCTTGTAGAGTCTTCTAATATTTTTTGTTACTTCTCTCCTTCTATGTCTGTTATACCTTTTCTCATCGCTTGATCATGGAATTCACTTAGTTTTCCATATCTGGCACGATATAGATTCTTATGTAACAAACGACCTCGGTTAATTCTTTCTTGTACAACAAAATATAACAATATAACGATTTAACCTAAGTACATTGGTAGCCTCAACACTCAATAAAGAGCATCGTGATTCAATTTGAAACGCTACTATCAAGACTCTTGGTTAATCAGAGTTAATCTCCAATTTATTTACGTTAAACTGCTTAGAGTGTACTCTTCTGATTAGATATCTCCTTCGGATGTGGCAACCGTTCCTCAGGCTAAACCGTTGGGCCTAAAGTAGTCTTAATGTCTTAACGTTTTCTTCACTCTGTCAAAGGGATCAATACTAGTTAGTATTTGTATCCAGTTTTTATATTGATTAGTGTAGCTGCTCTCTCCTAAGCTGTAAAGTTCAAATAAATCATAGTTTAAGATTTAGACAATATTAATTGGAATTTTTCTCCGTGATATTTCTTACCAGCCGCATTTGAAGACTATAAATAACATTGAGTATTGCTCTTCTCCACAACTACAAATCATCTTTAATACTGGATAGGATCATTGAAGTCTTTATCTGAATATCGGTGATTTTACCATAAATTTTACCTTTTTTTAAAAAAAGATAAATAAATAAAAATACGTTGGAGGCGCCGGGCATCGATCCCGGTACCTCTCGCATGCTAAGCGAGCGCTCTACCATCTGAGCTACGCCCCCTATAAATAAACAAAAATTAAACTATTCAGACCCGAAATGTAAATAATTAGGAAATAAATAGATTATAGCAAACGGAGAGTCATCTAAAAAGTTAATCAATATTTGCTCTTCATTAGCAATACTTCCTGTAGGTCTGTAATGCTTCATAGATTGAGGCTCTTTATACTGTTATTCCAGATCTCTACTTGCAGAAGATCTGGGGGAATCGTTGTCAATAACATGTACTTCAACATGAGTAGTATAGAAACGCCGATTCTAGACAGGAAGTTGCACCTCCGCACCTCCGTGACGTCATTCGCTCAATGTAAAAGTATAGGGAAGGGTGTCAACTAAAGGGTTGGTGGAAAATAGGTTGGTATTGGAAAAGTAACTAGATCTGGTGACTTTCCAAAAAAAGTAACATTCTACCTGGTTGGTAGTGGTTTACTTCCACTACCCCCACTAAGTGGCGCGAATTTCTAGTTACTTTTTTAAAAAGTCGCCAGATCTAGTTACTCATCCAATAGCAACCTATTTTTTTCCCAGCCTTTGGTTGTCACCCCTCCCTATACTTTTACATTTAGCGGATCACGTCACGGAGGTGCAACTTCCAACATGTACTACTTTACTATTATCCAATAATAATCTTTATACATATAAAGTATAAGATTTCTCGTTGTCCGATATCTACATACCTTGTTAGGTGTTAGACGTCTTGTCCTAAATCTTGGAACTAATAAGTTGCGTGTTATCATGAATGTCTCGATATTGTTTCTATACGCTTTGATTGCCATAATCAAATTAGGCAAGTACAATTCCATTTAGAAGTTAATTCCTTTTTGTAGGGACGGCATTCATTCTTCCAAAACATTCATTTTGGTGATTTTGACGGTACTATGGCAATCATTTAAAAAATTTGATGGTAGTAGAATAACTTACAGTTAAGGAGCTAATAAAAGCTTCCGTGCCAAAAATGTATAGCATATTCCACAAGTTGTGCTGAATTTGAAGTTCTTTTAGTCCATTCATGTAGAATTAATGCGCATATGCTCACTTATTGCTCCATTTCCAATTGGATTGATTTATTTGGATCTAAAGATCGATGGGTTTTTACACATTTTCGAGACTGTTCTGGGGTTTCTAAATAAGTATAATAAGCGATTTGGTGGCATTCTTCAAAAATTTTCAGAGCCACACAAAATGTGATATCAATTTTTCAAAGGATTTAGAAACATTTTTAACAATTTTCCAGGATTTCAGAGTATATTCGAAAAATGAAAACATGTCCTTTTGTGTTTAAAAAATAATATCTCTAGAACTATAATATATATAGAACTTTCGTTAGAGAGCTTGTAATATGAACATATATTATGTTGATAATTTCATTGAAAATTTGAAGAAGAAGAAAACAATATTTATTTGGACTTATATAAAAATAATAACAGTAACAAATACGAAACGAAATACATATATAAAACAAATATAAAAAAAAGTCCAAAAGGGCTATAGACCTCAGTCTTCCTGCCCTGAAAACTTGACTTATTGAGATTTTTTGAAAATTTACTGGAGATTTATTAGAAAACGTAAAAACGCGTTATTTTCAAAAACGAATATCTTAAAAACTAAAAGATATATTAAAAATCCGTTTCTTTCATTGAAAACTTTATAATTTGTACAACAAATCCTGATAGTTTCATAATGATTCATTAAAATCCCGATTTATTATGTTTTTTTTGGAAAATAACTGTTTTTTATAACATATGAGAAAATACCAAGTTGTGTTTAAAAATTAATATCTCAAAAACTAAAAGATATTTTGAAAATTCGATTCCTTTATTGGAAAGCTTATAATTTGTACTGCATATGCTGATAATTTCATAAAAATGTATTAAAACTACGATTTATTACGATTTTTTGAAAGATAATCGTTGATTTAGTTTTTACATGATTACATGAAAAATTTCTTCTTGTACGACTTATAAAAGATAAAAATACCAAACTTGATGAATTTATACAAAATTCGATAACAAATTTAATGATATATAGCGTTTTTTAATGTTTCTGATTAGTTTATGAGATATAATTGTTTTAAATTCATCTTAAATAAATTAAGCAATTTTTTAATCAAACTCAAAAATCTTTTTCTCGAATATTTAATAAAGTTAAGAAATCAAATTAATAGGGTTTATTTAGAATTGAACGGCGAATTTTTTGGTGCAAACCATTTTTCAATATCTCTTCTAGTTCGCGAGATATCATTTTGTAAAGTTCGACTTGTAAATATGTTCGTTTTTGAGTTGTACTTTTGCACAATTAAATTCAAAATTTCTTCTTGGGCGACGTATAAAAGATAAAGATACCAAACTTGGTGAATTTGTACAGAATTAAAAAGCAAATTTAATGATATATACCGTTTTTTAATGTTTCGATTAGTTTATAAGATATAATTGTTTTAAATTCATCTTAAGTAAATTAAGCAATTTTTTAGAGTCAAATTCAAATTTTTTTTTTCTAGGATATTTATAAAAGTTAAGAAATCAAATTCATATGTTTTATTTAGAATTGAACGGCAAATTTTTTGGTGCAAACCATTTTTCAATATCTCTTCTAGTTCGCGAGATATCATTTTGTAAAGTTCAACTTGTAAACATGTTCGTTTTTGAGTTGTAGTTTTTGCACGATTAAATTCAAAATTTCTTTTTGGGCGACTTATAAAAGATAAAGATACCAAACTTGGTGAATTTATACAGAATTAAATAACAAATTTAATGATATATACCGTTTTTTAATGTTTCGATTAGTTTATGAGATATAATGTTTTTAAATTCATCTTAAGTAAATTCGGCAATTTTTTAGAGTCAATTTAAAAAAATATTTTCTCGGATATATATAAAAGTTAAGAAATCAAATTAATGTGTTTTATTTAGAATTAAACGGCAAATTTTTTGGTGCAAACCATTTTTTAATATCTCTTCTAGTACGCGAGATATCATTCTGTAAAGTTCAAGTTGTAAACATGTTCGTTTTTGAGTTGTAGTTTTTGCACGATTAAATTCAAAATTTCTTTTTGGGCGACTTATAAAAGATAAGTATACCAAACTTGGTGAATTTATACAGAATTAGATAACAAATTTAATGATATATATTTTTTCTTAATGCTTCGATTAGTTTATCAGATATAATTGTATTAAATTCATCTTAAATAAATAAGGCAATTTTGTAATCAAATTCAAAATTTTCTTTCTCGGATATTTAAAAAAATTAAGAAATCAAATTAATGTGTTTTATTTAGAATTGATCGGCAAATTTGTTGGTGCAAACAATTTTTCAATATCTCTTCTAGTTCGCGAGATATCATTTTGTAAAGTTCAACTTGTAAATATGTTCGTTTTTGAGTTGTACTTTTGCACAATTAAATTCAAAATTTCTTCTTGGGCGACGTATAAAAGATAAAGATACCAAACTTNACGATTTTTTGAAAGATAATCGTTGATTTAGTTTTTACATGATTACATGAAAAATTTCTTCTTGGACGACTTATAAAAGATAAAAATACCAAACTTGATGAATTTATACAAAATTCGATAACAAATTTAATGATATATACCGTTTTTAATGTTTCTGATTAGTTTATGAGATATAATTGTTTTAAATTCATCTTAAATAAATTAAGCAATTTTTTAATCAAACTCAAAAATCTTTTTCTCGAATATTTAATAAAGTTAAGAAATCAAATTAATAGGGTTTATTTAGAATTGAACGGCGAATTTTTTGGTGCAAACCATTTTTCAATATCTCTTCTAGTTCGCGAGATATCATTTTGTAAAGTTCGACTTGTAAATATGTTCGTTTTTGAGTTGTACTTTTGCACAATTAAATTCAAAATTTCTTCTTGGGCGACGTATAAAAGATAAAGATACCAAACTTGGTGAATTTGTACAGAATTAAAAAGCAAATTTAATGATATATACCGTTTTTTAATGTTTCGATTAGTTTATAAGATATAATTGTTTTAAATTCATCTTAAGTAAATTAAGCAATTTTTTAGAGTCAAATTCAAATTTTTTTTTTCTAGGATATTTATAAAAGTTAAGAAATCAAATTCATATGTTTTATTTAGAATTGAACGGCAAATTTTGTGGTGCAAACCATTTTTCAATATCTTTTCTAGTTCGCGAGATATCATTTTTTAAAGTTCAACTTGTAAATACGTTCGTTTTTGAGTTGTAGTTTTTGCACGATTAAATTCAAAATTTCTTTTTGGGCGACTTATAAAAGATAAAGATACCAAACTTGGTAAATTTATACAGAATTAAATAACAAATTTAATGATATATACCGTTTTTTAATGCTTCGATTAGTTTCTGAGATATAATGTTTTTAAATTCATCTTAAGTAAATCACGCAATTTTTTAGTCAATTTAAAAATTTTTTTCTCCGATATCTATAAAAGTTAACAAATCAAATTAATATGATTTATTTAGAACTGAACGGCAAATTTTTTGGTACAAACCATTTTTCAATATCTCTTCTAGTTTGCGAGATATCATTTTGTGAAGTTCAACTTGTAAATATGTTCGTTTTTGAGTTGTAGTTTTTGCACGATTAAATTCAAAATTTCTTTTTGGGCGACTTATAAAAGATAAAGATACCAAACTTGGTGAATTTATACAGAATTAAATAACAAATTTAATGATATATACTGTTTTTTAATGCTTCGATTAGTTTATGAGATATAATGTTTTTAAATTCATCTTAAATAAATTAAGCAATTTTTTAGAGTCAAACTCAAAAAATTTTTTTCTCGGATATTTAATAAAGTTAAGAAATCAAATTAATAGCGTTTATTTAGAATTGAATGGCAAATTTATTGGTGCAATCCATTTTTCAATATCTCTTCTAGTTTGCGAGATATCATTTTGTAAGTTCAACTTGTAAATATGTTCGTTTTTGAGTTGTAGTTTTTGCACGATTAAATTCAAAATTTCTTTTTGGGCGACATATGAAATATAAAGATACCAAACTTGGTGAATTGATACAGAATTGGATAACAAATTTAATGATATGTACCGCTTTTTAATGCTTCTATTGGTTTATGAGATATAATTGTTTTAAATTCATCTTAAATAAATTAGGCAATTTTGTAGAGTCAAACTCAAAGATTTTTTTCTCGGATATTTAATAAAGTTAAGAAATCAAATTAATAGGGTTTATTTAGAATTGAACGGCAAATTTTTTGGTGCAAACCATTTTTTAATATCTCTTCTAGTTCGCGAGATATCATTTTGTAAAGTTCAACTTGTAAATATGTTCGTTTTTGAGTTGTAGTTTTTACAGGATTAAATTCAAAACTTCTTTTTGGGCGATTAATAAAAGATAAAGATACCAAACTTGCTGAATTTATACAGAATTAGATAACAAATTTAATGATATGTACCAATTTTTAATGCTTCGATTAGTTTATCAAATATAATTGTTTAAAATTCATCTTAAATAAATTAAACAATTTTTTAGAGTCAAATTCAAAACATTTTTCTAGGATATTTATAAAAGTTAAGAAATCAAATTAATAGCGTTTATTTAGAATTGAATGGCACGTTTTTTAGTGCAAGCCATTTTTCAATATTTTTTTTAGTTCGCGAGATATCATTTTGTAAAGTTCAACTTGTAAACATGTTCGTTTTTGAGTTATAATTTTTGCACGATTAAATTCAAAATTTCTTTTTGGGCGATTAATAAAAGATAAAGATACCAAACTTAATGAATTTATACAGAATTAGATAACAAATTTAATGATATATACCGTTTTTTAATGCTTCGATTAGTTTCTGAGATATAATTCTTTTAAATTCATCTTAAATAAATTAAGCAATTTTTTAGAGTCAAACTCAACAATCTTTTTCTCGGATATTTAATAAAGTTAAGAAATCAAATTAATAGGGTTTATTTAGAATTGAATGACAAATTTATTGATGCAATCCATTTTTCAATATCTCTTCTAGTTTGCGAGATATCATTTTGTAAACTTCAACTTGTAAACATGTTCGTTTTTGAGTTATAGTTTTTGCAAGATTAAATTCAAAATTTCTTGTTGGGCGACTTATAAAAGATGAAGATACCAAACTTGGTGAATTGATACAGAATTGGATAACAAATTTAATGATATGTACCGCTTTTTAATGCTTCTATTGGTTTATGAGATATCACTTTTTTAGGATAACCTTGTCAACATCAAACTTGGTGAGTTTATATTGAATTTTGTGAACCCCCAAAGTAATAACAAATAAACATAAACGTTATTATACATAGAGGCTGTGTGTTAGAAATTAGAAAAAACGTTTTTTATTTATTATTGTTGATTAATTTAATTATTAACCGATTAAAAAGACGATTACGGTTGTAAATTAATAAGAAAAAAAACTGGAAAAAATCATGGAGCTTTGTAGAGAAACAAAAATGTCTTAAACAAAATAAGAAACTGTGTGTTTAGAATTTGTTTATTAAAAAAGGCAACGATTTAAAACGTATTAAGCGAACTCGAACAAAAAATTAATAATAATAAATTGTTATCGGATAAATTAACGACAATCTAACAACTCTATACCGATAATGATTTAATTAAAAAGTGGAATAGGATGTAAGACTTTGTGTAAACGATGAAAACCTTTATTTATTTATTAATTTATTCTGTTGTTAATTAATTTCAAAAAAACAAGTCTTTCAAATTATATATAAGTGTTGATTTGAAGGTTAAATAAAGGTTAAATTCGTATATCTTTGTGTAATAATGATAATTATTATTATAAGATAAACTAAAACGAGAAAATAATGACGGAAAAACCTATACTAACGCACATTGAATACCTATAACAATAAAAAAAAATTACAAGATTAAAATTGATAAAAATAAAAATGATATGAATCACCAATGATATAATATAAATATACAAAAAAAATATCGACGTATATAATGGTTTGTAAGATTATTTAATTAAAAAAAAACATGAATGAGAAAAAAATAATTAATAAATAAATAAAAAAATGTTGTTTTATATACGAGTAAATAATAAATAAACAAGAAAAACATTTTTTAATATCATCCCATTTTAAATTTTATTAAAAAGAAATTAACGAAAAATAATTACAAAAAAAGAAAAATGAAAAAAGAAAACTTTTTCAAAATCATCTCATTTGAAATTTACGGGTATTATATTTAAATAAAATAAAATTAATAAATAAATTAAATATTATAGTTGTTAATAATAAAATTGTACATAAAAAAAGGAATAAAAAGGGAAAAACTCGAAAAATAAAATTAATTATTTAATAAAAAAAAACAAATTTAATGATATATACCGTTTTTTAATGTTTCGATTAGTTTAT
>NW_019280632.1:0-22517 GCF_000648695.1 Onthophagus taurus | reverse complement strand
AAACGAAACTATATATATATATAAATATATATTATATATAAAAATACGTTTAGAACGCGAATATATCTTCCATTCTATCGGTGTTGTAATAACTAAAGTAACCAAAAAAAAAAAATAGAAAATGTAATAATGACGAAGAGAATTTTTTTAAATACTTTTTTGTTGTTAAAAAATAAAAAAAAAATCAAAATGAAAAAATTCTCGACGTTTTATCATTGTGTATAAACCAAGATGAAGCGAAAAATGATTAAAAAAAAAATGATTGATTTAATTTCGGTTCAGAAACCCTCAAGGAAAGTGGACGAAACTATATTGGAGTTTCTAAATTTCAAATATACTTGTATGTGAATTTATTATATACACTTCTTTTTGTTTTAATTTGTTAATTTTTTAACCTTTAGATTTTAAGGAATCAAGACGATGTAAAAGTGTTGCTTAAAAAAGTGTTGATTAATAATGAAGTGATTAATTATAAAGTGATTAAGGAAGAATATAAGGTGGGTAAGAAAATATAAATATTGTAAATAATAAATTAAATAATTAATGATTTTGTTTCATTAATTTTAGTTTGAAGAAATTTTTAAAATTTGATTAAATTAAAATATTCGT
Organism: Onthophagus taurus; assembly: GCF_000648695.1. NCBI lineage: Eukaryota > Metazoa > Arthropoda > Insecta > Coleoptera > Scarabaeidae > Onthophagus > Onthophagus taurus. The sequence continues at coordinate 21,908 of NW_019280632.1, read as the reverse complement.
AAAGTTGTGTTGCAACAAGACAAGATATAAATCTTCACCAATTAAAAGGGAAACTGTCTTAGCTTTATACCTGTTCTTTGAAAATATCTTGTTAATGGTACCACTTAGGATTCAGAGCATATTACATAAAAACTTTTGGAACGAAAGTTGTAGCTAATTTTATTTTTAACAATATTGCTTTCTTGCACTTTTGCTCTTATTGTTAGATGCAGAATAATCGACAAAAATATGAAAATGGGAGTAATTTGCTTTTTCAAGTTGTTAATGGTAACACTCTGGAAACGAAGCATATTACAAAACAACTTTTCGGACAGAAATTATAGCAAATCTTACTCTTAACAATATTGGTCTCTTTCACTTTTGTTTTCAAATACATAGATATCGAGAAAAATACGAAAATATAAAAATTGGATAAATGTGTTCCTCTTTCAAGTTGTTAATGCTAGCTAGCACTCGAAAAACGTAGCATGTTATAAAAAAGTTTTAAAACAAAAGTTGTAGCAAATTTTATGCTTAACAATATGGCTCTCTTGCACTTTTGCTCTTAGATGCGTCAATATCGAGATGGATAGGAAAATATGAAAATTTAATGAATNATGCTAGCTAGCACTCGAAAAACGTAGCATGTTATAAAAAAGTTTTAAAACAAAAGTTGTAGCAAATTTTATGCTTAACAATATGGCTCTCTTGCACTTTTGCTCTTAGATGCGTCAATATCGAGATGGATAGGAAAATATGAAAATTTAATGAATTTGTTGGTTTTTTAAGTTATTTAAGGTAACACCCTGGAATCGGAGCATACTATAAAAAACTTTTAAAACAAAAGATGTAGCAAATTTTATTCTTAACAATATTGCTACCTTGCACTTTTGCTTATAGATGCGTCAATATTGAGAACAATATGAAAATTGGACGAATTTGTTCCGTTTTCAAGTTATTAATGGTATCACTTGAGAAACGGAACATGTTATAAAAAAACTTATGGAACAATAGTTGTTGCAAATTTTATTCTTAACAATATTGCTTACTTGCACTTTTGCTTATAGATGCGTCAATATAGAGGAAAATATGATAATTAGATGAATGTGTTTCTTCTTCAAATTGTTAATGGTAACATGTGAAAAACGAAGTATATTATAAAAAAACATTTAAAACAAAAGATATAGCAAATTTTATTCTTAACAATATTGCTCTCTTACACTTTTGCTATTAGGTGCGTCAATATCGAGAAAAATACGAAAATATGAAAATTGGATGAATTTGTTGCTTGTTCAAGCTATTAATGGTATCACTTGGGAAACGGAGCATGTTAGAAATAAACTTTTGGAACAATAGTTGTTGCAAATTTTATTCTTAACAATATTGCTTACTTGCACTTTTGCTTATAGATGCGAGAAAAATACCAAAATATGAAAATTAAATGAATGTGTTTCTTCTTCAAATCGATAATGGTAACACTCGGGAAATAAAATATATTATAAAAGAACTTTTAAAACAAAAGATGTAGCAAATTTTATTCTTAACAATATTGCTCTCTTGCACGTTTGCTTTTAGATGCGTCAATATCGAAAACAATACGAAAATTAGATTAATTTGTTACATTTTCAAGTTATTAATGGTATCACTTTGGAAACGGAGCATGTTATAAGAAACCTTTTAGAACAATAGTTGTTGCAAATATTATTCTTAACAATATTGCTTACTTGCACTTTTGCTTGTAGATGCGTCAATATCGAGCAAAATGCGAAAATATGAAATTTGGATGAATGTGTTTCTTCTTCAAATTGTTAATGGTAACATTCAGGAAACGAAGTATATTATAAAAAAACTTTTAAAACAAAAGATGTAGCAAATTTTATTTTTAACAATATTGCTCTCTTGCACTTTTGCTTTTAGATGCGTCAATATCGAGAACAATACGAAAATTAGATTAATTTGTTAGATTTTCAAGTTATTAATGGTATCACTTTGGAAACGGAGCATGTTATAAGAAAACTTTTAGAACAATAGTTGTTGCAAATATTATTCTTAACAATATTGCTTACTTGCACTTTTGCTTGTAGATGCGTCAATATCGAGAACAATACAAAAATATGAAAATTAAATGAATTTGTTACATTTTCAAGTTATTCATGGTATCATTTGAGAAATGAAGCATGTTAGAAATAAACTTTTGGAACAATAGTTGTTGCAAATTTTATTCTTAACAATATTGCTTACTTGCACTTTTGCTTATAGATGCATCAATATCGAGAAAAATACCAAAATATGAAAATTANCAAGCAAAATACGAAAATATGAAAATTGGATGAATGTGTTTCTTCTTCAAATTGTTAATGGCAACATTTGGGAAACGAAGTATATTATAAAAAAACTTTTTAAACAAAAGATGTAGAAAATTTTATTCTTAACAACATTGCTCTCTTGCACTTTTGCAATTAAATGCGTCAATATCGAGAACAATACGAAAATATGGAAATTAGATGTATTTGTTACAATTTCAAGTTATTAATGGTATCACTTGGGAAACGGAGCATGTTATAAAAAAACCTTTGGAACAATAGTTGTTGCAAATATTATTGTTAACAATATTGCTTACTAGCACTTTTGCTTTTAGATGCGTCAATATCGAGAAAAATACGAAAATATGAAAATTGAATGAATGTGTTTCTTCTTCAAATTGTTAATGGTATCACTTGGGAAACGAAGTATATATTAAAAAAACTTTTAAAACAAAAGATGTAGCAAATTTTATGCTTAACAATACTGCTCTCTTGCACTTTTGCTTTTAGATGCGTCAATATTGAGAACAATACGAAAATATGAAAAATAGATGAATTTGTTACATTTTCAAGTTATTAATGGTATCACTTGGGAAACGGAGCATGTTACAAATAAACTTTTGGAACAATAGTTGTTGCAAATTTTATTCTTAACAATATTGCTCTCTTGCACTTTTGCTTTTAGATACGTCAATATCGAGAAAAATACGTAAATATGAAAATTGGATGAATTTGTTGAGCATATTACAAAAAAACTTTTAGAACAAAAGTTGCAGCAAATATTATTCTTAATAATATTGCTTTTTTCTTAATGATATATTAATAGACTCTTCTATATCGGTAGCATAGTGAATAACATCTGTAATTCTCTGTATTACGAAAACTTGGACTGCTTTCCTTTTATTTGGTGAATATTTCACATTATTTCTATCTTGCTTTGTTTCTTTCCTATAATCGGTTAAAAGTGCACCACGACTGTTCGGACATATGGTAAAATTAACTGTGTTTCATATGGTTACAAATATAATGTTTTTGGTAAACTATGCCATCAACTTTTTGAGCAAATCAACGGTAATTTTCTTTTTGGTGTTGGTTACAATGAAGAAGTAACAAATTTAAGAGGAAATTTCTGCAAAAAGTATGTAATAATAGAGTTGCTATATTAGATTTAACTTACCTAATTCAGTGTTACGATTTTCAGATTAGATGTCACTCCGGGATTCTCACATGACAATACAGATTTATGGAAATCTGAAGAAATAGACAGTTAAGAAACATAAAAGATTGCCTACGCAATAAAAACATGGAACGTCAAAACTTTAAACAAACCAAGAGCACCTCAACAATGCCATCTTCAAGGTAAATAAGGTGATTAATTAAAAACAACTCGATTAAAGATTGATTTATTATAAAAAGAAGACACTACTTGATTATAAATATCACACATGATTTAGATTGATTTTTTTAAAGTAATCAGTAAGGTGCAAAATAATTAAATAAAATCAATAATAATAATAATTAAATAATAATAGCTGTTACATATAATAATAATAATTAAAAATTGTAAATAATAAAACAAAAAATAGCCCAATATTGATTTTTGCCTCCATACGTAAGCAAGTAATAACCACCTTGTTTGTTTAATGAATAATAAATTGGGCTTTTAGCAAAATAACTAACATACAATTTCCATCTTATAACCACCTCATTGATTACTTTAACAATATATAAGATAATATTTAAACATATTTCTTTCGATTTTGTATTGATTCGAGGTGTTTTTGTTTATGACGGGTGATTTATGTATTATAAGTAGGAAACGTCGTAAGGATTAGAAATCGCTGGTACATCCGGTGGAACTTTCAGAAGGCCATCATCGGTGTAATCATCATCATCATCTTCATCATTTGACTTATTTCCTTTACTTCGTGAGGCGTAACGAGTCTTTGCTGATTGTACTCTTTGTTGCAGAATCTAATTCAAAAAAGTTCAAATTATCTTTGAAATCATATCGAGTGTAAATTTTGATATGATGTGTATGTTAATTTGTCGCTTAAAGATTGTAGTTTATGATATGATATGAAAAATATAAGTTAATATGATTGAAATATTTAAGAAAAAACTATTAAAGAAGAAATGTGTTAATTTATAAATTTTATCAGAATACGATATTTTCAAAAAATCATAACGACTGCATTTTTATGAATATTGATATGATATGTTTGTTGAATTGTAACTTAAAGATTCTAGTTTATGATGTGATATAAAAACTATAAGGTAATGTTATTGAAATTTTTTGAAAAAAAATATTAAAGAAGAAATTGTCAAATTTATAAATCAAAACTAATACGAAATTAAAAAAAAATCATAACGACTGTATTTTTATGAATATTGATATGATATGTATGTTGAATTGTAGTTTAAAGATTCTAGTTTACGATATGATATGAAAACTATAAGATAATATTATTGAAATTTCCAGGAAAAAAATTATAATACAAAAATTGTCCAATTTATAAATTAAAAGTAATACTGTATTTTTTACTGTATTTTTATGAAAATTGATATGATATGTATGTTAAATTGTAGCTTAATGATTCTAGTTTATGATATGATATGAAAACTATAAGGTGATGTTATTGTAATATCCAGGAAGAAATCATTGAAATAGAAATTGTCAAATTTATAAATGAAAACTAGTACGAAATTTTCAAAAAATCATAATGAAAGTATTCTTATGAATATTGATATGATATGTATGTTGAATTGTAGCTTAATGATTCTAGTTTATATGATATGAAAACTATAAGATAATATTATTGAAATTTCCAGGAATAAATTATAAAAGAAGAAATATCAAATTAATAAATTAATATGATAGTCAAAAAATCATATCAACCGTATTTTGCAGGGTCATAATATGACGTGTATGTTAAATTGAAGCTTAATGATTCTAGTTTATGATATGNAATATCACGAAAAATACCAAAATATGAAAATTAGATGAATGTGTTTCTTCTTCAAATTGTTAATGGTAACACTCGGGAAATAAAATATATTATAAAAGAACTTTTAAAACAAAAGATGTAGCAAATTTTATTCTTAACAATATTGCTCTCTTGCACTGTTGCTTTTAGATGTGTCAATATCGAGAACAATACGAAAATTAGATTAATTTGTTAAACTTTCAAGTTATTAATGGTACCACTTTGGAAACGGAGCATGTTATAAGAAAACTTTTAGAACAATAGTTGTTGCAAATATTATTCTTAACAATATTGCTTACTTGCACTTATGCTTATAGATTCGTCAATATCGAGCAAAATACGAAAATATGAAATTTGGATGAATGTGTTTCTTCTTCAAATTGTTAATGGTAACATTCGGGAAACGAAGTATATTATAAAAAAACTTTTAAAACGAAAGATGTAGCAAATTTTATTCTTAACAATATTGCTCTCTTGCACGTTTGCTTTTAGATGCGTCAATATCGAGAACAATACGAAAATATGAAAAATAGATAAATTTGTTACATTTTCAAGTTATTAATGGTATCACTTGGGAAACGGAGCATGTTAGAAATAAACTTTTGGAACAATAGTTGTTGCAAATTTTCTTCTTAACAATATTGCTTACTTGCACTTTTGCTTATAGATGCATCAATATCGAGAACAATATGAAAATTAGATGAATTTGTTACTTGTGAAGTTGTTGCAAATATTATTCTTAACAATATTGCTTACTTGCACTTTTGCTTATAGATGCGTCAATATCGAGAAAAATACTTAGAAAACGGAGCATTTTATAAAAAAACTTTTGGAACAATGGTTGTTGCAAATTTTATTCTTAATAATATTGCTTACTTTCACTTTTGTCTATACTGCCTTGTTTAGAATAAGGGTCGTATCTTTTGCAGATTTTGAGTTTTTCGGGTATATCACATCATGTCAAGGTTTTACGTGTATTTGTAGTGTCAAGTCGTAGAGCTTTCATAACTACTCACAAAAACATGTTATTAATTTGTCGTAGGTATGTGAAATTATTATTGTTTTGTTAAGCAAAAAGTGTTCAAACTGCCTATTTTTAAGTCTATATGTCGTATGTGCAGTTCAAAAACGATGTATAAACTTGGTATAAAATTAACATACGCACATACGATATTTTTACAAATCGCTATAACAACAGCTTAGGCGCGCAATATGACAGTTAAATGTAACCTTAAAAAAGTATTTATTTAGTTGTGCAAATAATTTAGTACCTATGTATGTTACTTTTGTAATAAGTAAATTGTCTTAAGTTATTGTTGAAGTGATAAATAGACTTGACATATCTCTACTTAACGTGGAGCTGGGAAAAAGGTAATAAAGTTTGTTATCATGCTAAGTAAGTACTAGGTATAACTGGTCAATAGCATATGAAGTGAAGAATATGACACCCGTAATTTCTTAGTAACATAAGGATTATTTTTATGCAATAATGAATGTTAATATTAATAGACCTACGCGAATCTTGCAGTTACCAAAAAAAAAATAAATAAAGGGCTGCCAATAAATTAAAGGAATTTAAAGGGAAACACGCCCAAATACAATTTAAAAAAAATCGGGAAAAAAATGATAATCCAGATTTTACGATTTCTTCCTCTGAAACAACAATGTCCCTGCTCTGTGTCGGTTCTTATGTGAATCACCCTGTATACAAAAACAGGATAGCCCTAAAAACGCAGATGATTCAGTACGTCATTAGAAAGTAAAAAAAAAACAAAAATTAGAAAACAAGAAAAACCAGCATTTAATGAAAGATCCATGTGGAAATAATTGCAGAAAATTGTGTAATAAAAAGATTTCAAAAGAACAACGTGCAAATTACATTTAAAACTTTGGCAATTAACGGATTTTGAACAAAAAACTTTTGTGTTAAATATGACAGAAAAGAAAAATACGAAAAGAAAGATTTTTTTTAAATTCACGACTCGTCGGTCAATGAGTTTTACCTACAGACTCAAAGATAGTGTTACAATACAGGTAGTATGTAAAATATTTTTTTTGCCACTCTTGGATATTTGCCTAACAATGATTGAAATATTCGAAATGCATTCTCTTCTGCTGCGTCGCAGGCAGAAAAATACATAAAAGGTCGCTCTAGTTCATCGAAACAGATAAATCGTTCTATAATCAGACAGCATATAGAGTCGTTCAATCCTGCAATTTCTCATTACAGGAGGGAGCACGCTCCTAATAGAAGATACCTTCCAAGTGATATCACCATAGTGATAATGTACAATAACTTCAAGGCAAAACATCCAACTATCAATTTTTCTTATTATTTATATAGAGAAGTAGTCAGTAAAATGAATATTTCATTTGTTGCACTTGGACACGAAGAGTGCTTTGCTTGCGCAACATTCAAAAATCATGAAAGAAGCACTGATCATGATTCCAACATTTAGAAAATATCTGCGCTGAGTGTGATTCTTGGAATAAGAATACCGAAATGGCAAATTCTGCTCGACAACAATATCAAATTGACAGTAACGCTAATAATCCCAATACACTGGCATGCTCAGCAGATCTTCAAAAGATAAAATATATATTATCTTTTATATTTTCTTCCTGCTAGTTATTTTTTTTAGGTCATTATGCTTCCGCGGTGCGAAATGTTCAAGGAGGTGATTTTTCGTACCTCGTATCATAGCATTCAATGAAACTATTGTTCCAATAGGAAGAAAATACAAAAAAAATTTATTGGGGAGGGAAAAAAATGGTTTTGAAAGGCCTAAATGCAAAACTACCTTTCGCGGCATAAGTCAAAATAGAAAGAACACACTTATAAACCGTCTTCGTGGAACTATTAACATTACCAGAATGAGCATTTGGAATAATTAGCCCGTTTCCAAAAATCCAATAAAGGATGATGAATAACACATTACTAAAAATTGCGGTTAACACACTATTGCTACGAATTTATTAGCTACAAACATGTTTTTGTCTTTAGTTACAATTACAAAATGTTGTTTAAGTTACACTGTATTTCATTAGTTATTATTCTACGTAAGTAGATTTTGTTAACTTCGACTTGCTGAGTAATAGTACTTAGGATGGTAGAAAGATAAACACATTTTTCGCATTTTCTCGAAACTTCTAAATATACAGATACGACTCTTATGCTTAATAGGGCAGTATAGATGCGTCAATATCGAGAAAAATACGAAAATATGAAAATTAGGTGAATGTGTTTCTTCTTCAAATTGTTAATGGTAGCATTCGGGAAACGAAGTATATTATAAGAAAACTTTTAAAACAAAAGATGTAGCAAATTTTATTCTTAACAATATTGCTCTCTTGCACTTTTGCTTTTAGATACGTCAATATCGAAAACAATACGATAATATGAAAATTAGATGAATTTGTTACATTTTCAAGTTATTCATGGTATCACTTGGGAAACGAAGTATATTATAAAAAAACTTTTAAAACAAAAGATGTAGCAAATTTTATTCTTAACAATATTGCTCTCTTGCACTTTTGCTTTTAGATGCGTCAATATCGAGAACAATACGAAAATATGGAAATTAGATGTATTTGTTACAATTTCAAGTTATTAATGGTATCACTTCGGAAACAGAGCATGTTATAAAAAAACCTTTGGAACAATAGTTGTTGCAAATATTATTGTTAACAATATTGCTTACTAGCACTTTTGCTTTTAGATGCGTCAATATCGAGAAAAATACGAAAATATAAAAATTGAATGAATGTGTTTCTTCTTCAAATTGTTAATGGTATCACTTGGGAAACGAAGTGTATATTAAAAAAACTTTTAGAACAAAAGATGTAGCAAATTTTATGCTTAACAATACTGCTCTCTTGCACTTTTGCTTTTAGATGCGTCAATATTGAGAACAATACGAAAATATGAAAAATAGATGAATTTGTTACATTTTCAAGTTATTAATGGTATCACTTGGGAAACGGAACATGTTATAAAAAAACTTTTGGAACAATAGTTGTTGCAAATATTATACTTAACAATATTGCTCTCTTGCACTTTTGCTTTTAGATGCGTCAATATTGAGAAAAATACGAAAATATGAAAATTGGATGAATTTGTTGCTTGTCCAAGTTATTAATGGTATCACTTGGGAAACGGAGCATGTTAGAAATATACTTTGGGAACAATAGTTGTTGCAAATTTTATTCTTAACAATATTGCTCTCTTGCACTTTGGCTTTTAGATGCGTCAATATTGAGAAAAATACGAAAATATGAAAATTGGATGAATTTGTTGCTTGTCCAAGTTATTAATGGTATCACTTGGCAAACGGAGCATGTTAGAAATAAACTTTTGGTACAATAGTTGTTGCAAATTTTATTCTTAACAATATTGCTTACTTGCACTTTTGCGTATAGATGTGTCAACATCGAGAAAAATACGAAAATATGAAAATTAGATGAATGTGTTTCTTCTTCAAATTGTTAATGGTATCATTTGGGAAACGAAGTATATTATAAAAAAACTTTTAAAACAAAAAATGTTGCTAATTTTATTTTTAACAATATTGCTCTCTTGCACTTTTGCTTTTAGATACGTCAATATCGAGAAAAATACGTAAATATGAAAATTGGATGAATTTGTTGAGCATATTACAAAAAAACTTTTAGAACAAAAGTTGCAGCAAACATTATTCTTAATAATATTGCTTTTTTCTTAATAATATATTAATAGACTCTTCTATATCGGTAGCATAGTGTAACTTCTGTAATTCTCTGTATTACGAATACTTGGACTGCTTTCCTTTTATTTGGTGAATATTTCACATTATTTCTATCTTGCTTTGTTTCTTTCCTATAATCGGTTAAAAGTGCACCACGACTGTTCGGACATATGGTAAAATTAACTGTGTTTCATATGGTTACAAATATAATGTTTTTGGTAAACTTTACCATGAACTTTTTGATCGAATCAACAGTAATTTTCTTTTTGGTGTCGGTTACAATGAAGAAATAACAAATTTAAGTGGAAATTTCTGCAAAAAGTATGTAATAATAGAGTTGCTATATTAGATTTAACTTACCTAATTCAGTGTTACGATTTTCAGATTAGATGTCACTCCGGGATTCTCACATGACAATACAGATTTATGGAAATCTGAAGAAAGAGACGGTTATGAAATGAAACATAAAAGATTGCCTACGCAATAAAAACATGGAACGTCAAAACTTTGAACAAACCAAGAGCACCTCAACAATGCCATCTTCGAGGTAAATAAGGTGATTAATTAAAAACAACTCGATTAAAGATTGATTTATTATAAAAAGAAGACACTACTTGATTATAAATATCACACATGATTTAGATTGATTTTTTTAAAGTAATCAGTAAGGTGTAAAATAATTAAATAAAATCAATAATAACAATAATTAAATAATAATAGCTGTTACATATAATAATAATAATTAAAAATTGTAAATAATAAAACAAAAAATAGCCCAATATTGATTTTTGCCTCCATACGTAAGCAAGTAATAACCACCTTGTTTGTTTAATGAATAATAAATTGGGCTTTTAGCAAAATAACTAACATACAATTTCCATCTTATAACCACCTCATTGATTACTTTAACAATATATAAGATAATATTTAAACATATTTCTTTCGATTTTGTATTGATTCGAGGTGTTTTTGTTTATGACGGGTGATTTATGTATTATAAGTAGGAAACGTCGTAAGGATTAGAAATCGCTGGTACATCCGGTGGAACTTTCAGAAGGCCATCATCGGTGTAATCATCATCATCATCTTCATCATTTGACTTATTTCCTTTACTTCGTGAGGCGTAACGAGTCTTTGCTGATTGTACTCTTTGTTGCAGAATCTAATTCAAAAAAATTCAAATTATCTTTGAAATCATATCGAGTGTAAATTTTGATATGATGTGTATGTTAATTTGTCGCTTAAAGATTGTAGTTTATGATATGATATGAAAAATATAAGTTAATATGATTGAAATATTTAAGAAAAAACTATTAAAGAAGAAATGTGTTAATTTATAAATTTTATCAGAATACGATATTTTCAAAAATCATAACGACTGCATTTTTATGAATATTGATATATGTATGTTGAATTGTAACTTAAAGATTCTAGTTTATGATGTGATATAAAAACTATAAGGTAATGTTATTGAAATTTTTAGGAAAAAGTTATTAAATAAGAAATAGTCAAATTTATAAATCAAAACTAATACGAAATTTTCAAAAAATCATCACGACTATATTATTATGAATATTGATATGATATGTATGTTGAATTGTAGTTTAAAGATTCTAGTTTATGATATGATATGAAAACTATAAGATAATATTATTGAAATTTCCAGGAAAAAAATTATAATACAAAAATTGTCCAATTTATAAATTAAAAGTAATACTGTATTTTTTACTGTATTTTTATGAAAATTGATATGATATGTATGTTAAATTGTAGCTTAATGATTCTAGTTTATGATATGATATGAAAACTATAAGGTGATGTTATTGTAATATCCAGGAAGAAATCATTGAAATAGAAATTGTCAAATTTATAAATGAAAACTAGTACGAAATTTTCAAAAAATCATAATGAAAGTATTCTTATGAATATTGATATGATATGTATGTTGAATTGTAGCTTAATGATTCTAGTTTATATGATATGAAAACTATAAGATAATATTATTGAAATTTCCAGGAATAAATTATAAAAGAAGAAATATCAAATTAATAAATTAATATGATAGTCAAAAAATCATATCAACCGTATTTTGCAGGGTCATAATATGACGTGTATGTTAAATTGAAGCTTAATGATTCTAGTTTATGATATGATAAGAAAACTATAAGGTACTGTTATTGAAATTTTCAAGAAAAAATTATTAAAGAAGAAATTGTCAAATTTATAAAACTAATACAAAATTTTCAAAAGAATCATAACGACTGTATTTTTATGAATATTGATATGATATGTATGTTGAATTATAGCTTACAGCTTCTAGTTTATGATATGACATGCAAACTTTAAAATAATATTATTGAAATTTCCAGAAAAAAATTATAAAAGAAGAAATATCAAATTAATAAATTAATATTGTTGTCAAAAAATCATATCAACCGTATTTTGAAGGGTCATGATATGACATGTATGTTAAATTGAAGCTTAATGATTCTAGTTTGTGATATGATATGAAAATTATAAGGTAATGTTATTGAAATTTCGAAGAAAAAATCATTAAAGAAGAAATTGTCAAATTTATAAAACAAAACTAATACAAAATTTTCAAAAAATCATAACAACTGTATTTTTGTGAATATTGATATGATATGGTAATGTAAGGTGATGTTATTGAAATATCCAGGAAAAAAAACATTGAAAAAGAAATTGTCAAATTTATAAATCAAAACTGGTACGCAATTTTCAAGAAATCATAACGACTGTATTTTGAAGGGTCATGATATGACATGTATGTTAAATTGAAGCTTAATGATTCTAGTTTATGATATGATATGAAAATTATAAGGTAATGTTATTGAAATTTCCAAGAAAAAATCATTAAAGAAGAAATTGTCAAATTTATAAAACAAAACTAATACAAAATTTTCAAAAAATCATAACAACTGTATTTTTGTGAATATTGATATGATATGGTAATGTAAGGTGATGTTATTGAAATTTCCAGGAAAAAAAAATCATTGAAAGAAGAAATTGTCAAATTTATAAAACAAAACTAATACAAAATTTTCAAAAAATCATAACAACTGTATTTTTGTGAATATTGATATGATATGGTGATGTAAGGTGATGTTATTGAAATTTCCAGGAAAAAAAAATCATTGAAAAAGAAATTGTCAAATTTATAAATCAAAACTGGTACGCAATTTTCAAGAAATCATAACGACTGTATTTTTATGAATCTTGATATGATATATATGTTGAATTGTAGCTTAATGATGCTAGTTTGTGATATGATATGCAAACTATAAGGTACTGTTATTGAAATTTTCAAGAAAAAATTATTAAAAAAGAAATTGTCAAATTTATAAATCAAAACTAATACCAAATTTTCAAAAAACATAACTACTCTATTTTTATGAATATTGATATGATATGTATGTTGAATTATAGCTTAAAGCTTCTAGTTTATGATATGACATGCAAACTATAAGATAATATTATTGAAATTTCCACGAAAAAATTATAAAAGAAGAAATGTCAAATTAATAAATTAATATGATTGTCAAAAAATCATATCAACCGTATTTTGAAGGGTCATGATATGATATGTATGTTAAATTGAAGCTTAATGATTCTAGTTGATGATATGATATGAAAACTATAAGGTAATATTATTGAAATTTTCAGGAAAAAATTATTAATGTAGAAATTGTCAAATTTATAAATCAAAACTAATACGAAATTTTCAAAAAATCATAACGACTGTATTTTTATGAATATTGATATGATATGTATGTTGAATTATAGCTTAAAGCTTCTAGTTTATGACATGACATGCAAACTATAAGATAATATTACTGAAATTTCCAGAAAAATATTATAAAAGAAGAAATATTAAATTAATAAATTAATATGATTGTCAAAACATCATATCAACCCTATTTTGAAGGATCATGATATGATGTGTATCTTAAATTGAAGCTTAATGAGTCTAGTTTATGATATGATATGAAAACTATGAGGTAATGTTATTAAAATTTTCAGGAAAAAATTCTTAATGAAGAAATTGTCAAATTTATAAATCAAAACTAATACGAAATTTTCAAAAAATCATAACGACTGTATTTTTATGAATATTGATATGATATGTATGTTGAATTGTAGCTTAATGATTCTAGTTTATGATATGATATGAAAACTATAAGGTAATGTTATTGTAATATCCAGGAAAAAATCATTGAAAAAGAAATTGTCAAATTTATAAATGAAAACTAGTACGAAATTTTCAAAAAATCATAATGAAAGTATTCTTATGAATATTGATATGATATGTATGTTGAATTGTAGCTTAAAGCTTCTAGTTTATGATATGACATGCAAACTTTAAGATAATATTATTGAAATTTCCAGAAAAAAATTATAAAAGAAGAAATATCAGATTAATAAATTAATATGATTATCAAAAAATCATATCAACAGTATTTTGACGAGTCATGATATGACATGTATGTTAAATTGAAGCTTAATGATGCTAGTTTATGATATGATATGAAAACTATAAGGTACTGTTATTGAAATTTTCAAGAAAAAGTTATTAAAAAAGAAATTGTCAAATTTATAAATCAAAACTAATACAAAATTTTCAAAAAAAACATAACTACTGTATTTTTATGAATATTGATATGATATGTATGTTGAATTATAGCTTAAAGCTTCTAGTTTATGATATGACATGCAAACTATAAGATAATATTATTGAAATTTCCAGAAAAAAATTATAAAAGAAGAAATATCAAATTAATAAATTAATATGATTGTCAAAAAATCATATCAACAGTATTTTGAAGGGTCATGATATGACATGTATGTTAAATTGAAGCTTAATGATTCTAGTTTATGATATGATATGAAAACTATAAGGTAATATTATTGAAATTTTCAGGAAAAAATTATTAAAGAAGAAATTGTCAAATTTATAAATCAAAACTAATACGAAATTTTCAAAAAATCATAACTACTGTATTTTTATGAATATTGATATGATATGTATGTTGAATTATAGCTTAAAGCTTCTAGTTTATGACATGACATGCAAACTATAAGATAATATTATTGAAATTTCCAGAAAAAAATTATAAAAGAAGAAATATTAAATTAATAAATTAATATGATTGTCAAAAAATCATATCAACAGTATTTTGAAGGGTCATGATATGACATGTATGTTAAATTGAAGCTTAATGATTCTAGTTTATGATATGATATGAAAACTATAAGGTAATATTATTGAAATTTTCAGGAAAAAATTATAAAAGAAGAAATATCAAATTAATAAATTAATATGATTGTCAAAACATCATATTAACCATATTTTGAAGGGTCATGATATATGTATGTTGAATTATAGCTTAAAGCTTCTAGTTTATGATATGACATGTAAACTATAAGATAATATTATTGAAATTTCCAGGAAAAAATTATAAAAGAAGAAATATCAAATTAATATGATTGTCAAAACAGAAATCAACCATATTTTGAAGGGTCATGATATGATGTTTGTCTTAAATTGAAGCTTAATGATTCTAGTTTATGATATGATATGAAAACTATAAGGTAATGTTATTGAAATTTCCAGGAAAAAAATATTAAAGAGGAAATTGTCAAATTTATAAATCGAAAATAAAACGAAATTTTCAAGAAATCATAACGACTGTATTTTTATGAATCTTGATATGATATGTATGTTGAATTGTAGCTTAATGATGCTAGTTTGTGATATGATATGAAAACTATAAGGTAATATTATTGAA
Organism: Onthophagus taurus; assembly: GCF_000648695.1. Taxonomy (NCBI): domain Eukaryota; kingdom Metazoa; phylum Arthropoda; class Insecta; order Coleoptera; family Scarabaeidae; genus Onthophagus; species Onthophagus taurus. The sequence goes on along the minus strand of NW_019280632.1, from coordinate 6,108 downwards.
ATTTTCAGGAAAAAATTATTAAAGAAGAAATTGTCAAATTTATAAATCAAAACTAATACGAAATTTTCAAAAAATCATAACGACTGTATTTTTATGAATATTGATATGATATGTATGTTGAATTGTAGCTTAATGATTCTAGTTTATGACATGATATGAAAACTATAATGTGATATTATTGAAATTACCAGAAAAAAATCATTGAAAAAGAAATTGTCAAATTTATAAATGGAAACTAGTACGAAATTTTCAAAAAATCATAATGAAAGTATTCTTATAAATATTGATATGATATGTATGTTGAATTGTAGCTTAATGATTCTAGTTTATGACATGACATGCAAACTATAAAATAATATTATTGAAATTTCCAGGAAAAAATTATAAAAGAAGAAATGTCACATTAATAAATTTAGATGATTGTCAAAAAATCATATCAACCGTATTTTGAAGGGTCATAATATGACGTATATGTTAAATTGAAGCTTAATGATTCTAGTTTATGATATGATATGAAAACTATAAGGTAATGTTATTGAAATTTTCAGGAAAAAATTATTAAAGAAGGAATTGTCAAATTTATAAATCAAAACTAATACGAAATTTTCAAAAAATCATAACTACTGTATTTTTATGAATATTGATATGATATGTATGTTGAATTGTAGCTTAATGATTCTAGTTTATGATATGATATGAAAACAACAAGATAATATTATTGAAATTTCCAGGAAAAAATTATAAAAGAAGAAATGTGAAATTAATAAATTAATATGATTGTCAAAAAATCATATTAACCGTATTTTGAAGGGTCATGATATGACGTGTATGTTAAATTGAAGCTTAATAATTCTAGTTTATGATATGATATGAAAACTATATGGTAATGTTATTGAAATTTTTAGAAAAAAATTATTAACGAAGAAATTGTCAAATTTATAAGTGAAAACAATACGAAATTTAAAAAAAATCGTAACGACTATTTCTTATGATCATAATATGATATGTATGTTAAATTCAAGTTTAAAGATTCTAGTTTGTGATATGATATTAAAACTATAAGGTAATGTTATTGAAATTTCCAGGAAAAAATTATTGAAAAAGAAAATGTCAAATTTATAAATCAAAACTAGCACGAAATTGTCAAAAAAATCATAACGAATTTTTTTAATATTTGTAAAAATAAATTGACAAATATTGATATATACAGCGTGTCCCGTATCTTCCGCATCAGAGCATTATACGGTTGTAGAATACATTATTCTGAAGCGATCTTTCTAATAAAATTTTTTCGAAATGTTTATAATAACCGCACGGGAACTGTTTAAACGAAGTGTTTNTTTTTATATTATTATTTATTTATTTATCTCATATGACATGCAAACTATAAGATAATATTATTGAAATTTCCAGAAAAAAATTATAAAAGAAGAAATATCAAATTAATAAATTAATATGATTGTCAAAAAATCATATCAACAGTATTTTGAAGGGTCATGATATGAAGTGTATGTTAAATTAAAGCTTAATGATTCTAGTTTATGATATGATATGAAAACTATAAAGTAATGTTATCGAAATTTCCAGGAAAAAAATATTGATAAAGAAATTGTCAAATTTATAAATCAAAACTAATACGAAATTTTCAAAAAATCATCACAGCTGTATTTTTATGAATATCGATATGATATGTATGTCGCATTGTAGCTTAATGATTCTAATTTATGGTATGATATGAAAACTATAAGGTGATGTTATTGAAATTTTCAGGAAAAATCATTGCAAAGGAAATTGTTAAATTTATAAATCAAAACTAGTAAGAAATTTTCAAAAAATCATAATGAAAGTATTATTATGAATATTGATATGAATGTATGTCGAATTGTAGCTTAACGATTCTAGTTTATGATATGATATGAAAACTATAAGATCATATCATAGAAATTACCAGGAACAAATTATAAAAGAAGAAATGTTAAATTAATATGATTGTAAAAAAATCATATCAACCGTATCTTGAAGGATCATGATATGACGTGTATGTTAAATTGAAGCTTAATGATGCTAGTTTATGATATGATATGAAAACTATAAGGTACTGTTATTGAAATTTTCAAGAAAAAATTATTAAAGAAGAAATTGTCAAATTTATAAATCAAAACTAATACAAAATTTTCAAAAAAATCATAACTATATTTTTATGAATATTGATATGATATGTATGTTGAATTATAGCTTAAAGCTTCTAGTTTATGATATGACATGCAAACTTTAAGATAATATTATTGAAATTTCCAGAAAAAAATTATAAAAGAAGAAATATCAAATTAATATGATTGTCAAAAAATCATATCAACAGTATTTTGAAGTGTTATGATATGACATGTATGTTAAATTGAAGCTTAATGATTCTAGTTTATGATATGATATGAAAACTATAAGGTAATGTTATTGAAATTTCCAGGAAAAAAATATTAAAGAGGAAATTGTCAAATCTATAAATCAAAACTAATACGAAATTTTCAAAAAATCATAACAACGGTATTTTTATGAATATTGATATGATATGTATGTTGAATCGTAGTTTAAAGATTGTAGTTTATGATATGATATGAAAACTATAAGATAATATTATTGAAATTTCCAGATACAAATTATAAAAGTAGAAATGTTAAATTAATAAATTAATGATTGTAAAAAAAATCATATCACCCGTATTTTGAAGGGTCATGATATGACGTGTATGTTAAATTGAAGCTTAATGATTCTAGTTTATGATATGATATGAAAACTATAAGATAATATTATTGAAATTTCCAGGAAAAATAATAAAAGAAGAATTGTGAAATTAATAAATTAATATGATTGTCAAAAAATCATATCACCTGTATTTTGAAGGGTCATGATATGACGTGTATGTTAAATTGAAGCTTAATGATTCTAGTTTATGATATGATATGAAAACTATAAGGTAATGATATTGAAATTTCCAGGAAAAAATCATTAAAGAAGAAATTGTCAAATTTATAAATCAAAACTAATACGACATTTTCAAAAAATCATCACAACTGTATTTTTATGAATATCGATATGATATGTATGTCGAATTGTAGCTTAATGATTCTAATTTATGGTATGATATGAAAACTATAAGGTGATGTTATTGAAATTTCCAGGAAAAAATCATTGCAAAAGAAATTGTCAAATTTATAAATCAAAACTAGTACGAAATTTTCAAAAAATCATAATGAAAGTATTCTTATGAATATTGATATGATATGTATGTTGAACTGTAGCTTAAAGATCCTAGTTTATGATATGATATGAAAACTATAAGATAATATTATTGAAATTTCCAGGAACAAATTATAAAAGAAGAAATGTTAAATTAATAAATTAATATGATTGTAAAAAAATTATATCAACCGTATTTTGAAGGGTCATGATATGACGTGTATGTTAAATTGAAGCTTAATGATTCTAGTTTATGATATGAAAACTATAAGGTAATGTTATTGAAATTTCCAGGAAAAAATTTTTAAAGAAATTGTCAAATTTATAAATCAAAAGTAATACGAAATTTTCAAAAAATCGTAACGACTGTATTTCTTATGATCATAATATGATATCTGTGTTAAATTGAAGCTTAAAGATTCTAGTTTGTGATATGATATGAAAACTATAAGATAATGTTATTGAAATTTCCAGGAAAAAATTGTTAAATTGTAAATCAAAACTAGTACGAAATTTTCAAGAAAATCACATAACGACTGTATTTCTATGAATGTTGATATGATATGTATGTTGAATTGTAGCTTAAAAATTCTAGTTTATGATATGATATGAAAACTATAAGATAATATTATTGAAACTTTAAAAAAAAAATTATTAAAGAAATTGTCAAACGAAAACAAAGAAAAAATCTTACTTGTTGTCTCCTTATCTCAGCTTCATCAAGTTTTTCTCGTAACTTAACGAGACTTAATGATGGACTCGTTTGTTGTTCCTCCAATTTTTGAAACCTCCTCGGTGGATGTTTCTTTATAATCGATTCAGATTCTTTCAACATTGGTACCTCAAATGATAATCCGTTATCTAAAAATTTTAAATTATTTTTTTCCCGAAAAAAAATTTATTTTGATTTACAGTTGTTATATTTTTTGACAAAAGATGTAATAAATTAAAAAATATCTTACTCGATTGTTGAACATTAGTGCAAGTACCCAATTCGTTATTCTCCTGAAGCATTTCCGTTTGCGGTTCAACGCTTTCTACTGGTGGAACATCCGAAGCTCTTCTCGGAACCGAATTTTTCCTTACCTCCAATTGATTAAGATCGTTGTTGACAACTGAATGACAACCAGCAGTTTTCAAATCACCTTGAAGCTCAACTGTTAAATTTTTAGAAGCACTACAACCCATTTTATTACACGTTTTCTCTTTCCAACATTAAATTTTTAATGTACAGAATGCACATATGTTGTTGTTATTCTCGGTTCTATATACAAGGTCGAGGATAAATCAATAAATTTAAATACATTTTTAGATTTTTACCACGCGAAACATTCGTTTTTAATAAGAAATAAATTATTTAACAATAAAAACTTTATTTTAAATAAATACAACTAATTTAAATCAATTTTATTATTACGAAATTTTTTGTTTTGGGTTAATTATAATTAAATTGAAAAATGTAATAAAGCCGCAATAAAACCTTTTAGTTTAAGTGTAAAAAGAGCAATGTACTAGGAGTAACTGTTCGCATTAGCGTGTTAAAAAAGTCGTAACACATGCGCGTTTTACATGTTTCGTCAGTTTTGTTTGCAACGAAACACAACACAACAAAAATGAAACCTAAAGTTGGATAAAAGGTAAGGGTCAAAAGGGTTAGGGGCGGTACAAAAGCGCGTACACGGTACGACCTAGGGTCATTACTTATTCAAGAAGGCGACATGGTTTTCATTACGAATCACTTCGATTTTTCTTGATCGACTATTTCCGTTTACAATCCGTTGTGTGTTTTGAATTTATTTTGGTTTAAAATTTTCTTAATGTTTTTATGTTATTATTTATTTATTTATCTCATGTGGGTGCAAATTCTGCACCCACATGTACTTTTTAACTGTAACACTGTAACCAATAAAAAAATGACTTTTCAAACAAACCTTTATTATTACAAAAACTACAAATAAAATAAAAATCATCCACAATTACAGAAATTTCGGTATTACGTCCTATTTCCAATGTTCTTTTGGAAGACTTTGCAAAAACAAAAGTTTATTTAAAGATTTCCCTTTTAGGGCCGGTGTACAATCATAGTTTAAGCGTCCGATTAACTAATCGGCAGTTAAAATGTCCTTATGTGAGTACACTGTACTCGGACTATTATTTTATCTACTTATCTGTCTACTCGGATTTTTTTTATATGGGATTTTTTTTTAAATGCGCTAATATTGCTTGGTAAATACACTTAGTGTAAAAACCAAATAAAAATTTGAGAAAATTAAAAAAAATCGCTTAATGTTAAAAACTATGGGATGTTTTTTAAAAAATATTTTTTTACACAGATGTTTATTCAAATTAAACACAATAATTTATTACAATTATANTAACCAATAAAAAACGACTTTTCAAGCAAACCTTTATTATTACAAAAAGTACAAATAAAATAAAAATCATCCACAATTACAGAAATTTCGGTATTACGTCCTATTTCCAATGTTCTTTTGGAAGACTTTGCAAAAACAAAAGTTTATTTAAACGTTTCCCTTTTAGGCCCGGTTTTACAATCATACTTTAAGCGTCCGATTAACTAATCGGTAGTTAAAATGTAAACAAAGTTTTACAAAAATGATGTTTTACAACGAATTATTAAACTAAGGGCCGGTTGTACAATATGCCGATAAACTTCCCGATAGCGTTATCTGGCCGATAAGTTAGTTTGTACTGTATTACAATGTACGGGTTACATGTATTATTTATTATTTATTTATTACATGTACATATAACATTGACAAACCTTGTCTGTCGTGAAAAAGTTTGGTTAGTTTGTTATTATGGAAGGGAAAAAAATAAACGTGCTACTAATTATACACAAGAGGAGTGTTG
>NW_019280631.1:0-117032 GCF_000648695.1 Onthophagus taurus | reverse complement strand
AACTCTCATGAGTTTGTCTTTCAAAACATCAGACTTAGTGCAAAAAGCAAGCTACGTGATCGCTAATATGCTAGTTAAATCCAAGAAGCCTCATTCTCTCGCTGAAACTTTAATTTTACCGGCCTGCAAAGAAGTTGTCAAGATTATAATTAGCCAAGAAGCCGCTGAGTAAATCGAAAAAATACCTGTATCAGCAGATACGATCTCACGTCGCATTAATGATATTTATTACGACATTGAATAAACGTTAATTGAAAAATTAAGGCTGAGTAGATTTTTGCGCTACAAGTTGACGAGTCTACTGATATCAGTGGTCACGCGCATTTCATATCAAATGAGAGGTATACTGACGAATATGAAATAAAAGAGGACTTTTCATTTTGTCTGCCACTACCCGGTTCTACCACTGGAGAACAAATATTCCAAGTAACAGACCAGTACTTCAGTGAGGATAATTTGGAATGGCACAGACTACATAAGCTTTTGCACAGACGGAGCACCAGAGCTTCTGAAAATAATCCTAATACTAAAAGTTTACGTTGCTTTTTACACAGGGAAGCACTGATGATGAAATCTCTGCCTAATGAATTGTTGTCTGTCTTACAAGAAGTTGTCAAAATTGTTAATTACATAAAGTCGTGACCTCTGAACTCTCGTCTATTTAATGCAGTGTGTCCGCAAATGAGAGCAGATTATCAGTCACTTCTGTTTCATACAGAAGTACGAAGGCTTTCTCGCGGAAATGCTTTCTTAGATTTACGAACTAAGAAATGAAACTCAGATGTTTTTAGAGACCCAGGGATCAGATTTTGCATCTCTGTTTAAAAAAGAAGAATGGCTAACAAAACTCGCATATCTGGCGGACATATTCGCTGATTTAAATGAGCTCAACAAAAAAAATGCAAGGCAGGAATTCTAATATTTTAACGTCATCGGACAAGATTGAAAGTTTTCGTGGCTAAGTTGGAGTATAGATCAGCCACACTACCTAACGGTAGTAATGAAATGTTCCCAAATGTCATGGCTGCCGATTCAGGAAAAAAGGTGCAGGCTTTGATAGTGAAACACTTGGAGTGATTAGCAGAAAAAATGGACAGTTATTTTCTTAAGTGTGACCTGCAACCTATGGACTGGGTAGGAAATTCATTCTCAGATAACATTACCCTTGGACACTTACTGATAAACGAGCAGGAAGAATTCATGGAGCTAAAAACAGATCGGACATTAAAACTAAAATTTTCCTAAACGGAGCTAGTATATTTTTGGCTGCATATAAAAATGAGTATCCACTGCTTTCACGGCGTGCTATTGCAATTCTCTTACCATTCGCTACGACCTACTTATGCGAATTGGAGTTTTCAACTCTCACTGAGGACGATCGACGAGGAGATGAGAGCAGTCTTGATCAAAGATTGCTCCAAATTTTGATCGCCTATGAACGCCATGCCCACCTCATGAGTGAAAACTGTTAAGACCATTCCGCTAAGCATTATATGCACATCATCATTATATGTTGTAATCAACATGTTTTGAACATAGTACTATGCTTGTAGAATAGTTGAAAATCTTATATACCTTATTAAACAATTTATCTTAACATCAAATCTTGGAACTACCATCATTATAAAACATATACTTTAAATAAAAGTCTCAACAACTTTTGGATATTCAATCGATTTGTATCAATAAATCGAGATTTACACTTTCTAAAAATCCTGAATCAGTAAATTAGAAACAAAACGCGATCAGAATTGACTGTCAAAAGATCGAGATCGCAATATTAATGAAAAACATAAAAATGTATTAAGGTAAAATAGAAATATAATAAAGAATCTGAATGTTGCAAGTCATTTTACGCGGAGGTCGTGACAATTGAAATAAATGTTTTTTGACATTATTTCAGTAGGGGTATTTTTCCTTACATCTTTTCAAAATGTACTACGTAATACCTAGGCAAATTAATTCATACCTTCAAAATATGCAATTGTGTCCGATTTTTTAAGATACAACACCATAAGATATTCATGATATCTAAAAACCGAAAGAACAGAGAGTCGCAATAATGAAATGTAAAAAAAAGAAGTAGAAAATTAATGTTAATTTTTTAATTTTTGTTAACTTTTGATTACTTTTTTCTTTTTCTTTATCATTTTCCCAAAGTGTTATCGCTTCTACATTATCTTCCCATTTTATCTTAGTCCTACCCGTCTTTAGTTGTCCAATTATTCCTATGTCCATCATTTTTCTGAGTATTCTTTCTTATGGAATTCTAATTAACTGTTCATAACAGTTCAGCTGGTCATTTTCTATTTCACTCACTATATTTCATTCTAATTCGATCCTTTTTAGTTTTACCCACGATCTTTCTTAAGAATCTCATTTCAGCCCCTGTTATGTTTGATTTATGTTTATCTATCATCATTTGGCCATTATTATTTACTGTTTCTTTTCCTCCAAACTTGCCCAATGTTCTAGATCTATCCTCTTCATCTCATCCGGTTCGAGTATTCTAACCTCCTGTTATCATTACACATATGTTTCATTTCGTTTTGCATGTTTTCCTTTGTTATTTGCAAATCGTCGTAAAATTTCTTCTTATCTGTTACATCTGCGTCTTCATTGGACCATACATCAGTATTAGTCCTACTTTTACTTTCAATTCTAGGCATATGGTAATAGTTCTTAAAGTAGAATTCTTTTTCTTGGTTTCGCTGATACCAAGTAATCTTATTCTATAGTTGTGCACTTCCGCAACTATTTTCTTCCTTTTTCAACTTTCATGTTTTTTTTTTTTTAATCTTTTTCTCACCTTTTCATTGCCTGATTTTCATATATGTCCGAGGCTCCCGTAAAAATTCTCAATCGCCGACTCAGAAACTCTGTGTGTGTGATTGACTAAACGATAGAGATCCCGTTACCTTGAGATAATTAGCATTTGATCCACGGCAGCTTATTATGAATATTTACAGCAATGCTGTCTCCAGTTCCTCTATTCGTCACCCGGGGAACACGTTTTCTAGGAGTAAGGTGTCTCGAGAATTTATTATTTTTACTTATCAGAAAAAGCAAAAACTAATTTCCTTAGAGTTTGTGCGAAAATATCTAAGACGTAATTTGCAAAATTTGAGCATTATCCTTGACGTTTTCTCGATTAACACTTAGCATATACAGTTCACTCAGTCATTAAACCGCACTCATGTCCTCACTTTAGTTAATGCGCTAAAACTTTTTTCAATGGAACAAATTGTTAGTAGAAAAGTCATAAAAGTAAAATGAATGAAAAGAAAATGTAAAATTTGTTAGAATTTGCCACCCTTGGCAATATTGTATTTGCGTGTCAGCTTCTTGATAAAGATTGTCTATAAAACTGTTCGGCAGTTTGTAATTTAGTCATCAAAAATATTGGAATCTCATTCCTATATGAGGTTATTAAAAATTCTGGGTGTTCAAGAAAAGAATACCCAAGCGTATGATGGTGTGTTCGAAACGGTTTGTTATTGAAAATATAATGGAATCTAAATATGATACATAAGGAACCGAACGAAAGTATTGTTCCGGAGCGTTAGTATCTGCATTTGGATTTCATCTATACTTTTGTCGGCGTTTTCATTTGCTATTTCACTAATTTCTGATATATGCTTACAAAATAAATTTCCAAAACTTTAGAATTTCCTAAAAATTTATTTTATATATGTTTTTTGTCTGTTTCAGAAATTACCGTATCCAAAATCAGTATTTTTCATCGTCAGCAATGAATTTTGTGAAAGGTTCAGTTACTATGGAATGCGCAGTAAGTTATTTCATTATTTCACCTCAAAGCCACCATTTTTTGTATTAATTTTTTTCAGCAATTCTCACTTTGTATCTGGTGGACATCCTCCTCTTCAGCAAACCAGACGCAAAAATCATTTATCACACATTCACGATGTTCGTTTATTTCTTCCCAATTTTTGGGGCTATGCTCGCCGACAGTTTACTTGGAAAATTCTATACCATCTTCTACGTTTCGATCATATACGCGATAGGAAACATTGTTCTTGCCATGTCTGCAGCTCCACCGTTAAATTTTCCAATGGTAGCTTTTTCGATGGTCGGTCTACTTTTAATCGCAATTGGTACGGGTGGCATAAAACCATGCGTTTCAGCTTTTGGTGGTGATCAATTTAAATTACCACAGCAAGAATTACAATTGGCTAAATTTTTTTCAATGTTTTATTTTTCTATTAATGCCGGAAGTTTAATTTCTACGACGGTTACACCTCTTTTAAGAGAAGACGTTCATTGCTTTGAAGATGATAGTTGTTATTCTTTAGCCTTTGGCGTTCCTGGAGTTTTAATGATAGTATCTATTGGTAAATATAAGATGATATATTAATTTTCAATTTGCTTATTTTTAATTTTCTTTTAGTTATTTTTGTTCTGGGAAAACCATTGTATACAATTAGAAAACCTGAAGGCAATATGGTGATCAGAGTCAGTAAATGTATTTCTGTAAGTATCAAGAAAATAATTATATTTTGTATCACATCATTTCTTTTAATTTAAGACTGCCATTAAAAAGAAATGGAAATCAAAAGAAAAAGCTGAACATTGGTTAGATCATGCTAAAGAAGAACACGGTGATAAACTCGTTTCTGATGTAAAAGCCCTATTAAAAGTCCTCCTTTTATACATTCCACTCCCAGTTTTTTGGGCACTTTTCGATCAACAAGGAACCGGTTGGACTTTCCAAGCTAGGATAATGAATGGAGACGTTGGATTTTACACGATCCTTCCAGATCAAATGCAAGTCGTCAATCCACTTCTAATTTTACTCTTCATTCCCATTTTTCAATACGGAGTTTATCCACTTATGGACAAATTACACATTTTACAAACCCCGTTAAAACGATTAGTTACGGGAGGATTACTTGCAGCTCTTGCCTTTATTATTTCCGCCTGCATTTCTTTAGCTTTGGAAGCGAGTATGCCCAGACAACCTTCGCCAACAGAAGCTCACGTTAGGATTTATAATAACATGGATTGTCCAATAAAGATTATACATGATAATACAGAATCAATTATTGAAAAGAACTTATTTTATGAGAATATTGATATTGACAGCAATGAATGGACGGCAACCGTCGACTTCACTTGTGCAAATTTGAAATGTGATGGTTGTGTAGCAACTGCTGAATTAAATAAAGCATTTGGCTATTATTTTATTAATAGTGATAATATAGTTACCATGGAACAATTTTTGGATAGTAGCGAAAAAGATGATAATAATGGATATCCAAAAGTAAGGTATGTTGGTAGTAGAATTTAAAATAAATAAAGATGTAAATTATATTGTTACTGTTAAAAAACTAGAAGAACTCGAATCGTTGTTTATTCTATTGCTGTACTAAATATGCTATTTTTAATCCTTATAGATCATTAATTAGTGGAAGTAATTTGGGTGTTATAAACGTAACATATCTCAATAGCAAAGGAAACATTATGGCAGCAACTAACGCATCAGATCCAAATTTCTTTGAGTTAAAACCTGACGACTACCAGATAGAAATTGGTGACACAAAAATCGACATAACACTTAAATTGGGTGGTGTTTACGCTGTATTAGTACGTGAAAATACAAACGGAATCTTTGTAAGTTTGTGAATTTTAGTCTTTATTTAATTTATTCAAAACTAAAATAAATCACTTATCAATCATTTTTTCTCAATAAAATTGGATTAAAATTATCATTATTTACAATAGGAAGCAGCAGAAGTTACGGTTACCGATCCAAATTCAATCCATATGTTACTTCTAATTCCTCAATACGTAATAATAACAATGGGAGAAATTATGTTCTCAATCACTGGTTTGGAATTTTCATATTCGCAAGCTCCAACGAGCATGAAGTCAGTATTACAAGCTTGCTGGTTACTTACAACAGCAGTGGGCAATTTGATTGTGATTATTATCGAATCTGTACATCCTTTTGATGAAGAGGTATTTATAAAAGTTAAATATTTTTTGTTAAAAAAATTCATACATTTTTATTCAACTTTTAGTCTTTAAACTTTTTCCTTTACGCTGGTTTGATGATTGTTGATATGTTCATTTTTGCGTTAATGGCAATGAGATATAAATACGTAGTTAAAGAAGAAAGTGATAGCGAAGTAAGCAGCGCAGACCAATTACCGGATAAATCAGGAATTGAAAATAAGGGTTTTCTTAAAGAAAAGGACGATGCGTAAATTGAAAAATTAGCTTCTGTGGAGCTTAAAATGTAAAATTTTGTTAATAATGTAATTAGATGTGTATATTAGTTAATTTGTAGGTTTTAAAAAATTGACTTATCCTAGTACTTATCTGTGCATAATCATGTATTATTTATGTAATTATTTTATTTAGTTTTAATTGTACATAAGGCTGTAAATAATTGTTAACAATAAATAAAATACATGCTGATATGTGTTTTGTGGAATCAATAATGACGTCAATATGATTATCTTTTAAGTGACTTACAATTTCAACCTAAATAGATAACTATTGTTTTTTCAAAAACGTTATAATGGGTCGCTCTTTAAAATAGTGATTACGAGCTTACTTAGTGAAGTAGAAGACCACGAAAGTGAAGATACCTTACAGAGCGACATAGAAGAAACTTTTATAGATAAGGATAACAATCAGCTTCTTCATTGGCTTCTAATAGACACTAGCCTTGCCACAGAGGACTATTAGCGGTAAAAATAGGCATTGCTGCTCGACTTCAAAGTCAACGAGGCATAGCCGAGTCTCAGTACTGAATATTGTTAGGTCTTAAAAGGGGGCATCCCTAATGGCTATCGATGAAAAGGAGCTATCCAGAGCGACTATCACATTGTCCGTTGATTATCCCTCTGTAGAGAGCCTTAAAAAAGCTAACTACAAGGTTAGCTACAAGTTCGGGCAAATCACCCTGAGGCAAAAGAGCGGCAAGCCTAAGCCACAAAACTAGAATCTGAACCAACGCCAGGAACTTCCGGAACCGCCAAGGACCCCAAGAAGGGTACAAGTAAGGCAAGCTCCGAAAGAAACGGTAAGAGCAAAACTGCCGCACCCAAAATTACACACGCCAAACAACAATGGCGGTAGTAGGCTTCATCCAGGTCAACATCCAGCACTGTAAAAGCGCCTCCGACGTGCTGGTCAAAGGCTCTCACAGAGGAGAGTGCCCTGCGAGAGCAACGATTCTGGCTAAATCCTCCATAAACTGCCTACCTTTAACCCAGTTTATCTCTAGGCACCTGGTTGCAATGTCAGCGATACTGCCGACGCCGGGAGGTAAGCAAGAGGCGATTATAGCCTCGGCATACTTCCCCGGTGAATCGGACGATCCACCGCCAAAGGAGGTGAAAGACCTCATAGACCACTGCAATAAAAGGGGGAAACAGCTCCTCCTGGGCTGCAATGCGAACGCACACCATCTCTCATAGAACAGCTCAGACACAAACAAAAGGACCTTTACCAATACTTAACAAGTACAAATTTAGATATCCTCAACAGAGGTAACGAACCTAGCTACGTCTCGTCTCAGTTCGCAAATCGCAAACTAGCATGTTTCACGCGAAATCACCAAAACAAACAGAATTCAGAATCCCTTCACTCACTGATTGGTGCTCTTTTTGTAGACACATCAGCGAAGAGGTCGATGAAATCAAAACAAATATTGAAAGCAGAGAGGATCTTGAAATAGCCTCTTTTCAACTAAACAATCATACATAGTGCATATGAATCAAGCTGTCCAATAAAACACAAAAGAGCACAATGCAATGTGCAAACATCATGGTTAGAAGACTATATAATAAAGTCAGGCATTCCAAACTCGAGGAAACATGGGACCTCTATAAAAAAGCGCTAACGGAATATAACTTGGCTATCCGTCAAGCCAAAAGAAAAACCTGGCATAGCTTCTCTGAAGGCATACACAATTCGCCTACAGTTGCTCGTCTGCATAAGATCTTGGCAAAAGATCACAACACTGTAAATACACTGAGGATGCGCAGGAATCGTTGGAGCTCCTACTGAGTACACACTTCCCTTCCTCAAAGGTCTGCCCCCACGCAGATGCCGACCCTGAAGTAACGGGATGGAAAAGGTAATCGATCAATACCTTAGGAATTGAGTGCTTTTCATTAATCCACTCCTCCCTAGCCAACATGCTTACCAGAAAGCAAAATCAACTGCTCTCCTTGTTTTCACTAGCACTTTAGAGGAGGCAATTGCAACCAAAGAGATAGCCCTATGCGCTTTCATAGACATAGAGGGTGCGTTTGATAACATCTCCTATGAATCCATACAGAAGGCTTTAAACGTAAAAGATATACATCCGCCGATAATCAAATGGTGTATCGCCATGTTGAAAAGTCGGCAGATCGCAGCCAGTCTGGGAGGTGAGTCGCTGAGTATAAAGGTGCTAAGAGGATGTCCCCAAGGGGGAGTGCTGTCACCTCTACTATGGTGCCTGGTAGTTGATTACTTGATGAACACCCTAACAAAAAACGGATTCAAGATTCAGGGATATGCTGATGACCTGGTAATCACAATCCGAGGTAAATATGATACAATCATAACTCAACTAATGCAGAAAGCCCTACTCCTCACCAGTACTTGGTGTAGAAGCAATGGGCTCAGCATCAATCCAAATAAAATCGAAATGGTCCCTTTCACTTAAAGAAGGAAGCTACAAATAAAAGCACCCTCGATTGAAAGCAGAACTATCAACCTCAAAACAGACGTTAAATACCTAGGGGTAATACTAGACAGTAAACTAACCTGGAACTCACACTTAGATAAGGTGACCGAAAAGTCCATCATGGCAAACCAGATCTACCGCTTACTCCTAAGAAGGAACTGGGGTCTCAAACCACGAATGGCTCATTGGGCCTACGTAGCAATAATCAGACCCATGGTCGCCTACGCCTCATTGGTTTGGTACTCGGTCTCACACCGCTCCATTTATATATACAAAAGGAGGCAGCTTCAAGTGCCTTATCACTGAAAATAGTTTCTTCACTCAAGTCCATGCAGGGCAACCTCAGAGGGCACCTCGAAATCCTCAAGGACCCATGTCTAAATCACTTGATTGAAATTAAAACAAACCTTATACCGACAGAATACAATTTCAACCAGCCGTATTTAGAAGCAGGGATGATTGGGCGAAGGGAGGGCCTCAACTAAAAAGAGGAGCCCTAGCCTGGTACACCGATGCTTCAAAGACAGTTAGATTCGGAGTAGGTATGGGCATCAGTGGATCAAATAGCCACATAAACTGGCACTCATTGTCAGTTCGGACATAACAATTTTGCAAGCAGAAGTTCTTGCTATAAACTTCTGCACCGGTTTGAACCTACAGAACTACAGAACTTCTACAGACCTTCTAAGAACTACTACACAACCGACTTTCCTAGGCGGGAAGTTAGTAGTAAAAAAGCACTGTTACGCAAAAGATCTGTAAGATCAACGACGGGCGAAGAATTAAAACGCGAAAGTAAAAACTGTTTTCTATTGTAGATTCGATCAAAACGGTGACCAGTATAGTGAAATCAAATAATACTCTTATTTTGTTAAACTATTAAATAAAACTTAAGTTACAATTCCGATGTTTTGGTGAATAAATAAAAACATAACCCCTAGATTTAGAATAAAAGTGAGCACGAACCCACATAGATAACCACTTGTCTCACGTTAAATGGACCACCCCTGTATATGCTTTTACAATTAGAACATTTGACCGAATACACTCCACTTTCTTCCAGCTCATTAAAAATTTTCTTTGTGTGATTAGTTAATAGATTCAAAATAGTATTACGATTAGAAAAAGAATATTAATGTTATATTTTGAAAAGGCTTGTTGAAATTTGGTAGTAGAATAAATTTGGACTGTTAAATAGTAAAGGTTTGTAAATGGTATTATTAATTTTGTCTCTAGTAAGTAAAGGGTCTTTTAGGATTCGTATTTTATTAAAAAGTTGTTCAACCTTATAAATCGGGAAGCCATTGTCGCGAGCGAGTAAGATGAAATTAGTTTCTTTAATTTTATTATAATCAGATATAATATGGATGTAAAGAATAAGGTATAGTAGTTGCTATAGTGGACGGTATTCTATAAATATCGTAATCGATGAAATCTTTATCGTTTCTAGTTAAATCCAAAAAGTTTATCATTTTATCCTTTTCAATTTTCAGAAGTGTACTTAAGTTTATCATGTAAGCTATTAATAAAATTATGAAAATCATTAAGATTATTAAAATCACCACTCTATATACAGAATACATCATCCGCGTATCTATACCAAGCAACAATATGTTCAGAAAAAGGATTGACAGAGTTGATAATATATTTGTTTTCGATGTCATCCAAAAACATCTTCGCAAGCAGTCCCAATAATGGCATCGCCATAGGAAGATCATCCGAAAGAACAAAAAATTAATCATTAAAACAACAATAATTTTGAGAGACAATATTATATATATTATATTATATATTATTATATAGACCATCCTAAAGAGTTACCAAAGGCTAGGATACTGCTCAGAGTTGTGTCTCTGACGCCATCCGTAGTAGGGCATTCTTCCCCGAATACTCTTAATCTGAGGTCCTTGAGGGCAGAGCAGTTATACAAGATGTGATAAACTGTCTCGTCGTACTGTTCACAAGAAAGCACACATATTTACAAACTGCACGGACGTGCTGTTCCTATCCTGGGCAATGTGGCTTACAAGGATGACTGTAAATTTCTATTCTCAAAAAGCTCAGTATTCTTAAGATTCCTTGTGAGTTTATACTTGAGTGTATACTTTATGCGAACAGAAACAAGTCTGCTAAAAAATAAAGATGAATTTAGAAAAAGCGGTGATAATTTTATAAAATCTTCAATAAAAAAACTATTTAGGGCACCAGATGCCACGTCAATTGTATTCAAAACGTTGTGATTTTGTTTAAAAGATGCCTGCTTTTAATATGCGTTAAAAGTGACAAAATTATCATACTTGCATCACTAGTACCATTTTGTAATGCATCCAGAACAAAGCTATACAAGTGTTTGCTTGTTATTGCTATGGAGAGGAATAAAAATCATGTAGATGATTGCTACTTTTGCTTGATGAATGTCGTCGGTATTAGTACAAGAATACTAGCACAATACAAATATCATGATGTATCATCAGTGTCCAAGCCAGTTCTACGTACGAATAATGACCCGTTGCCAGTTTGTCCAGTTGTAAGTTTAAATACCCAACAAAATTCGTCTAGAAAGAAACTATTTAACAACACAAAGTGAACTGCATGATTTGAGCTTATTGTAACAAATGGCAGAGTTGCTTCAATCTTGGTTGCAGGAATTATCTGACAGTGAAATATGAGTCACTGTATATAGGAAAAGAAACACAATGGAACATTCACAACGGAATATTCAATGAAATTTCACAATGGAAATAAAAACAATCCATTCCAATTGTTCAGGCAACACAAACGAAGGAATGCAACGACACAATGCATACAACTTTAGCCAAGATCAAAAATAATGAGCATCACTGGAACATTTGTGGCGATCTAAAGCTATGAAAGTATATTAATTCTAATTTAAACATGAATTGATTTACATATCTTTCCAACTAAAGTGATTCACTAAATTTTGCTGCTTTTGTGTCTGTGGGATAACCGTGCAACTAGACATCATTATGTGAGAGAAAGTTGGGTAAGTCGTAGTTGTTATGAGCTAGGAAAATAAAACGTCTCTGTACCCCTTGTAAATCCAAATTCCCAAATTGTCAAAAGCAAAAATCAAAGAAGGAATATTTGTAACGCCTGATATTCGATAATTAATGGCCAACGGAATCTTTACAAAATATTTAATCCCGAAGAAGCAGCAGCATGGCATCTGCTTTCCCATGTTCATTTTTTCCTGAAAACTTAGGCGCCTACTGTGAAACTTGGATTTAAACTCAAAAACTAACAAACGATATTGATAAATTTGAAAGAAAAAAAGGAAAAAAATTTTTGTTACTGACTTTTCAAACGTATCTTAGTATAAATAATGCGTCGGATATGTTCAAACCACTAAATCGCACGAACTTTATATTCTAACTATAGAAGTTAAATAATTATTCCCATTTTTATGTAAAAATTATACTTTTCCTAAATTAAAAATTTTTCAAGTTCAATTTACGATATGTAACCATAGAAACCAATAAAATAAAAGTTACAACTTATGTTAGTGAAAAATATACGGACAAATCAAATTAAAATATGGCTAATTGAATAAAATATTTTAAATGTAAATTTATGTAATAACACACTATGTAAGTAATAAATATTATTTATTTGTAAGTGAACAAATCCTCATTCAAACAAATTCCCTCCCAATTCGGCACACATTTGAAGACGAGTTCTAAATTCTTTATAAGAAGTACGAATTTCCGCCAGTGGTAGAGATTCTATCGCTTTAATTATTCTTAGTTTTAATAGTTCTGCATCATCTTGTAATGGTTCACTGTAAACAATTTGTTTCAATCGTCCCCAAAAATAAAAATCCATAATTGTAAGATCAGGACTACGTGCTGGCCATCAAATAGGACCATTTCGTTCAATCCATTTTTGACGAAATTGTAAATTTAACCATTTGGCACAATGTGTGAATGGTAAGCTGGGCAACTGTCTTGCTGAAAGTACATTGACCGTATAAAATTTAAGGGTAATTGGATTTACATCGCTCCAATAACGACAATGCTGGGAAGAAACAATGTCATTTGTTGAAAAGCTATCTGAAAAGCAGCGTCTTCCTCGTTTAGTCTCTTTGCCTGCCTCTTTATGGATAATACAGAACCCGTTTCCAAAAATTTTTTCATCAGTTTGATGAATATTCGCGTTTATTAAAATCTTTTCCCAATTTAACTTCAACACCTGACTTTGCTTTTCCCGTTAAACATTCCACAAAACATCATATCGTTACAAATTCCCACTTACCCTTTTGCAGACTAAAACGTCTGGACTCAATAAAATTCGTAATTGCTAAAAAAGAATTTGATTTAATGGTTTCCCTTGGTATTTGTCGCCCTTCATCTTCTTCCACTGCTTCTCCATTACACATGGTTTCTAAAAAGGATTTTGGTGATTGGCGTCCTTGCGGAGACTACCGCCAATTAAACTTGATTACTGTTCCAGATCGTTACACACTGCCTCACATTCAAGATTTCAAATTTAATCTACATGGTTGTAATTTTTTTTCAAAAATTGACTTAGTCCGTGCTTACCATCAAATACCTATTGTTGAACAAGATGTTTATAAAACTGCTATTACAACTCCTTTTGGAGTTTACGAATTTACCAGAATGCCTTTCGGACTCAGAAACGCAGCATAGATGTTCCAATGGTTCATTCATGAAGTCACTAATGGTTTAAACTTTGTATTCGTATATTTAGATGATATTCTTATAGCGCGTAAAAATAAGGACGAACATCTTTCACGTTTAGATCAACTTTTTGAAAGATTAAATAATTTTGGCATGAATATAAAAACTTCAAAGTGTGTTTTTGGGGTTCAATCCATTGACTTTCTTAGTCATACCATTTCATCAAATGGAATTCGTTCTTCGTCCGAATGATTTTCCGAAAACCCTTAAGGAATTGCAAGGTATTATTAATTTCTATCATCGTTTCGTTCCAAATTTTTCTGCGATTCTTAGTTCTTTGAATTCTTGGAATTTTACTCAACTATACCATTCTTTTCAAAAAACTGTCATCTTCAAAGATTAATTACTCCACGTACGATAGAGAACTTCTTGCAATATATTCAGGGATTAAATTTTTCAAACATTTTCTACATGCCAATAATTTTACGATTTTTACCGACCATAAACCTTTAATTACTTCATTTAATTCTAAAGCTGACAACACTCCTCGTCAGATACGTTATCTACATGATATTATTCAATTTACATCTGATATTCATTAAAGGATCTGATAACATAATCGCAGACGCATTGTCTCGAGTTGAATCAATGACTTCTCTTTTTCCTAATGTCAAAAGTATACAGATACAAAAACATCTTTTATTACAACAAACTTTAAAAACTACCAAATTTACTCTCTCCACGGAAGAAACTTCATGCTTTTCATAATATTTCACATTCTGGCGACACAGAATTTTTTTAAAACACTGTATTTTTGGCCTCGTATGAATAAAGATATTTATCTTTGGACGAAATCTTGTCTACGATTTGTTAAAAAACGAAGATTCACAAATATATAAAATCATCATTTAAAAGAGTTGCACTTCCAAAAGGAAGATTCGAACATATACACATTGATATTGTTAGTCCCCTTCCTCCTCCTCCACGATAGAGGTAGGCAATTTGAATCTCAGATTTTGTCTCAATTTAGTACATTAATTGGAGCACATCAGATTCATACCTCCTCGTCATTCTTCTTGGGCTCAGATCTGCTTACAAAAAAGACCTTGGTATTCTCCTGCAGAATTGTTTCTTACATCACACGAATCTTTGGATAGTGAACCTTTACTCATACCTTTACGTGAAATCTTTTCAAACTTACATGCTTGACAAGTTTTACATCATACATTCCAAAAACCTTTTGTTCATAAAGATTTATTAAAATCAGATATCTTCTTCCTTAAATTAGAAGGTATGCGCGGTGCGTTAAAAATGTCATAAAAATTTCATAATTTTTAGAAATAACAAGTATTGTACTGTTAGTGTTGACAGATTAAAGCCATCTTTTATTTTAAACGATTCATTACGTGCTTTTTAACAAACTTTTTAACAAAATATCGCGGCAATATGAATAAGAATTAATTTGGATTTGAATTTGAATTAATAAAAAGATTTGCTCTGTCCAACTCTCTGTCTGCAGAGGAAATATGGAAGGTGCCGACTCACCCATGACGTATTCCAAAATGTTTTAAAGTTGAAATTGTAGTCCACAATGTGATTGGGGGAGGTGATTGATAATAATCCAAAGAAAATTTTAAGTTCAAAAATCTAAAGTTTGTTCAAAAATCGCCGGGTATAGGTCCAAAAGAATCAGGTCAAGTGTAAAATAATCGTTGAGGGAAGTTCAATAAAATTCGTCGGCTGCTGGTTCTAAGTAGTCTTAGGTTGCAGGTTCGAAATGGTCTTTGGTTGCAGGTTCGAGTCTTCGGGGTTACTAAATTCTGGGGATCTTATCCACAATATGATAAATAACAATGTATTCTTTGAATAATTATATTTTAATACATATGTATATTATCAATATGTACGCTTCGTACATGGTGATTGAATTTTAATGAATTAATAATAATAAACAATTTGTCTTGGTGATATTGTCATGATAAATAAATAAAATGTTTTAAAGAAAAGGGAGGTCGACCGTAAATGTGCCGCCACAAAATGTATTGATCAAATCTATCGCATTTGCACTCTATTGCCCATTTTCCGTTTCATCGTTTCTTACGTCAAAGTACTAATTTATTTTTACATTTCTTTGTTTGCGTAATTTCTAATTTAATTTATTTACCAATGAGAAATTAGTTTTCACGATTATAAAAAAATCGTATTGTTTAGCATCCGCATCTTTGTAAATATAAATTGTATAAATTGTTGCGTTTAAAGGACGTACGAGTTTTAAATTCTTGTATTATTATATCGTGAAGGTTAGGATTTTTCTTTATCACATTAAAAACTATAATTAAGTCTCTCTTTAATTGATAAAAACATTACTTATTGTTGCAGAAACTTTCTTGAGAAACCTATTTGTTGATGTCCAAAAATACATATAAATATTGAAAAACCTTTAAATTTTCCAACTGACATTAGTAGGCGATTATTAATGTTGGCCTGCCAATTTTGATTGTCTACTCTTGCACTTAATAATTAAAACTTAATAATCTTTGATGGCTAATCAATATACAATGTTCCAAAAATTCATTTGCTTAACACTTTTTTATTAGACTGTAATCTAAATTTATTTTTGCAGCTTCTAATAAAAAACTAATTTTAGATAATTTTATCACTATTACAATTTGTTAGATAATTTTGATAAAAATCACCATTTTCAAGTTCTCGATTTAAATAATAACACTAAAAAAATAAATATCTAGGTCGAAGAAAAGTTAGTTACATTAGAAAAAAATTAATAAATATACTAAAAGAGATGTTCAAAAAGACCTCCGCTGGCATCTTTGCATGCCTGATATCGCCGTCTTTATGTAAACCGTATTGTAGACAGTATATTTATCTCTGCTTTAATATTGTCAAATTATTCCACTATCGTACCAATGGAATTTCAACACTGTGACCAACGAGTTAATTTGCTCCCATAACTATATATCCATAGGTATTGACGTCTAGTGGCCGGGGTGGTCAATTTATCGATGTTTCCGATCCACGATCCTAGGAAACAACCCTAAAGAAATTCCTTCACGCCATTCGCGCAACATGTTCAGATGCACATAATGTAAACACCACATGTCTCTTCTAGTATTTGAAGGATCAACGTCCACAAATTCGTTCAATTTTTCCAAACGGTGGCAGTATATAGGATTTTCATCCGTCCACTACGCAGATTTTTACACTAAACATTTCGCCTTTAGAAAACGTAGAATAATTGATGAAATATACTTTTTTTCAAAATTGATTATCAATTTACTTTTTCTACAAATGTTATCCCCTTTACACGAACAGAAAGATCTATTAACAATACTGTAGCAGAAAGTTTTTTATACCATGAATAAAACAGTACTGGGCTTTAGAAAGAGATGCGACTTAGTGGTAACTGCAATAACTAGAAATCGTTATACTTAAATTCGTACAAGCTTAAAAGTTGACAAAGGCGCTGACATTCCAGAATCTACACGTTATAATAACTGAAGATTTGATTGACATATTACGTAGAATAATGTGTCAAAAAGCAACTGGTGAAAAGTAAGCCAAATCCGAATGGGATGAAAGTTTTGGTCGCAGTGAATCCCATCGAATTACCATTGAATTTATATTTATTTAAATGCAAAGAAAAAAAAGGTGCAGGAATATTTTACCTCTACACCACTTTGGATGTCGCAAGGCAAAGTGAATGTAATGGGACGGGCATTTTAATAGAAAAAAGTGACAAAAAAGGAAAGAACTATAAGGCAAAACATATAATTTGAAATCAGATAACATACTAAGAAAACAGGGATTATGATTGTATTGTGTGTGAAAAAGTGGGTGTTGTAAAGAAGTTTGATAACAAGCCAATCTTTGCCGCATTTACAGAAAATGATGTACGCTCTGAAGATACTTGTAGACGTTTAAATAAACAACAGAAAATACATTGACGTAACAAGGCCAGCTTAGATAAAACTTTACATGGGAGAGACAAGCTTTATGCACCAGGACTCGGAAAAGATGCATCGCAACAACCGTTCAACACAAAGAAAAAAGAAATTAGCATCACATCTACCAACGGATATGACAAAAATCGGTAACAGCCGCTCTAGATACAGATTATCTTGTTGTAAATCCTTAACTTTTATAAAATGTCAGGAGTGTAACATACATATGTTTATGTATGTTTCAATTCCATTAGGAATTGTTATAAAACTTTTCATGAGCATTGAATTTGAAATTTCAAAACTAATTTAACTTACTTAACGTGCTACTTAACTAACTTAATTTTAGAACTAACAGTAGACCTAGAACTAGAAACATTCGAGTTAAACCATGCGTCTTTAAATAAAGAAACAAGTTCGAAGTGACCAAATCGGTAAAAATTTGACAAAGTACACATGAAAAAATAATTAACAATTAATTAACACTAACTACTGGTTAATTGTTAACTAATTGTAAGTAGTTTAAAGTAGTAATTTCGTTCCATGTGCATATTGTTCCTATGTCAATGCATCTCTATCGCCTGTCTTATCATCTGTTGGAATTAATTTCAGTTGGAATAACTGCGCGATAGCTGATAGACTCCTGCTCCCTTTAATTAGGTTGGTTTGTCTTTAGCTATCGGAAAAGCGTTCCAAATTTTGGTTTTTCTTCTTCGGACACTCTCTACTCGCGTCTTCTCTCTACTTGCATTGTTTGGTGGCTCGCTGGATATCCCTAAGATTGTAGCCGTTTTTCTGGATCACATGTTCTAGAAATGTTTCTTCTTTCTTTAAATTCTTTTCGTCGTACATATTTTCTGGTTGCTAGAACAAAGCATGAATCACTAACCTCTTCTGTTGTGGATAGTGATGAGACGAAGCCTGTAGATAACTGTTCTTATGTGTCTAACATTAGCACTATCACTAGAATTAACAGTAGACCTGAAGATATTAGAAATATTTTTTTAAAAGTGCTGAGTATATCACTGGATTAACCACTTTTCAGATGAGTATATGCCAAATTTTATAAAAAATTATGGCAAGTTAATAATTTTGCAAATAAATTCAAATGAAGTGTTTTTTATCAATTGATTTCATCAGATATAGTACACCATGGCATAAAATGTACAAAATTGCAAACAATTGCTTAACAACTATTTTAATTCGTTACAACATACAACAAAACTATTTAAAAAACAATTATTAAAAAAAAACTAATCAACTTCCAGTTGTATTCACCAATCCGCCTTTACAATCCGCTAAACCTCTTTTGTATGTAGTTACATTCCATTTATAATTTAAAATTCAAGAGGGCTCCACTTGAGACGTGGTAAGTAATGTATACGTGGTAGTAATATATACGGTAAGTAATTGATTTTCATTCAAATTACCTTCCAAAAAAGAAAAAAAGAATCCATAGTCCACCATCACAATTTTTAAACAATACATTTATTTTCCGCGAATATAGTCACTTTAGGTTTGTAATCCAATCAAGAGCTTCCATAGTCACGTACCATAAATTTTTAGATGCCACCATTTATTGAAAACGTGACTTCTTCACTGAATAAAATGTCTCCTAAAAAGTTTTGTTCTGTTCTGTTCTTCTTTGCAAGGCGATACTTATTTTTTACTTTTTCTTCGTTCCGTTAGCTTGAGACTTCTTTAAAGATCAAATTATCATTTTTAAATTTCTTGCACACTTAAAATTCTCAATACAGTCAAAATTTTCTGGATTTTACTAATTGATATCTTATCTTAGTTTTATCACCGTTACTAGTGTGGATAACGCACCCTCCATTGAAAGCAGATCTATTAACCTCAAAAGAGAAGTTAAATACCTAGGGGTAATACTAGACAGTAAACTAAACTGGAACTCACACTTAGATAAGGTGAGGAAAAAAGCCATCATGGTAAACCAGATCTGTCGCAGGCTCCTAGAAAGGAACTGGGGTCTCAAACCACGAATGGCTCATTGGGCCTACGTAGCTATAATCAGACCCATAGTCGCCTACGCCTCATTGGTTTGGTGGCCAAAAACAAAACATAAGACAGCACAACAACAGCTTTTCAACAATTTTCCACGCAGAAGTTCTTGCTATAAACTTCTGCACCACTTTGAACCTACAGAAGGGACAGAAAGGTGCATCCATAAACATTTTCACAGACAGTCGGGCCGCCTTAAAGGCAATTCAGGCCTACACGTGTGACTCCGCGATCAGAGAGTGTACCAGCAACTTGAGAGAACTCGCTAGGTGCAACGATGTTACCCTATGGTGGGTTCCAGGTTACTGCAACATTGAGGGCAATGAGAAGGCGGACAAGCTAGCCAAAGAAGCAGCGAAAACGCCCTTCATTGGAACAAAAAAGCCACCTAAAACAAATAATCAACAGTAGGGAGGTCTCAATGGTAGCCTTACGCTGGAAAGAACTTCCAGGTCACAGACAAGCGAAGAGTATGATAACTCCGTCGGAACAAAACCAAAGAGGTTTTATGCCTCAGCAAAGGGGATCTAGACGCTCTCAGGTTACCTGACCGGCCATGCGCCCCTAAAATACCACCTCTTCCACATTGGACAAGCTGAGGATCAAACTTGTCGACTTTGCAACGACGAATCAGAAACAGCTGAACATATACTTTGCAATTGCGTCGCCAGAGGCCGTCTAAGACATAAAGGTTCAAGGCCTCAGGACAATACTAAGGTTCATCAAGGACCTACATTTGCCCTAAACCTTTGGAGGGCTAAAGTTACAATAGATCTTATAGGTCGCGGTAACGAGACGGGCCGCTCCCCTCAGCCCGGCAGCAAAAATAATAATAGTGTGGACAATATGAACAGAAGGTATATCAGTATTCCATTCAGATGAAACTGTCAGATTATTTATAGATACAGATTTCCTACAAAAAGTATCGATATTCACTTAATCAAGTAGAGAACTAACCTAATCAGGTGACTTTCAAACTAACGTTTAAGATGGATGTACAAGTAGAAAGCATTGGTCGAGACTCTCTATGCGGATGGAGAAGACTTAAATAAATCCCTATGGAAATCAGAACACAAAAAGCCACTACAAGTCCGGCAAGCCCAGGATATTCGACGAACAAGAAAAAGCGAGACTTTTGGCGGATCATTTAAGATCACATTCACCACAATCACATTCACCAGTCTTTGTAGGAATGACACTTTTATTTTGAATTGTTTTTCGGTAAAGTAATTCGATTATGTAGTGTCCTTTGAGTTAAGATATTGTTATTATAACTCAGTTATTATCAATAGTAGTAATTCTGACCAGATATGATAAAGGATCTATGTATACATGATGGCCCATTTAACGTGAGACAAGCGATTATCTCGAAATTCATGTTAGATAGAAATGAACCAAATGAAAGTTGTTCTGTGCGAAGGGGGAAACCATATGACGATAACATTTTTTGACCTTGGCCTTATTTTCAAGGTCATATGAAGGTCACGATTAATTTTTTAAATGGCATCCTATATATTTTATTGTAAAATCTGAATCTGTAGATAAAAGTAAAGTAACTGAAAAAAAAAAATACAAAATTTTTACTGTGTGATTTTACCAGTACAACGGCAAAACATCTTATGAAAAAAATTGAAACTTCTTCAGAAACAATTAACTAACGTTTATAATCTAGCAAGAACAAATAAGATTTATGAATTTTTAAACATTTTCCTACCCGCTTTGATACATTGTCTTTAGTTCTTAATTCTTAGAATACTATTTAAGAATAATCAACAAAAAATAATCCAGAAGAGGTACATCGGGTGACCTGACTCGTCGGAAATACCTTTGGAAGAGGTTTAAAAGTTTCCGACATTTCAATTGTCAATTTGATAATATAACAACGCATAGAAAACAAGAGTTCGTGGAACTGCTTATGTCGGCATTTTCAGAATATCGCTGTCAGAGACTTAATTGGTTGAATTGTTTTAAAATGTAACAGGTAAAACTAAATTTGCATAAAAACTGCTTGGCAACAAATTCTGAATTCATTCCACTGTTTTATATTAAGGCAAAGTGTTTAAACTAAGTCATTAAATCATGGATACTCTACGTGTGGCAGAAAAAGTCGAAATAATTTTTATTAGCTTTTACAGGGTTGTGAATGATTTCACTACACTGGAAATGTGGAATCAAGAAAAAGAACTCAGCGAGCAACTGTAACTCCGGAAGAATAGGAAATTGCGGTATTAGCTAGCGGTGAGGTAAATCTTCAAGTTAGCACTTGACGACTTGCAATTGACGTCGGAATATCGAAGACCAGCATTTTAAGAATGTTAAAGCGCAACAAGTATCACCCATACCACATTTCATTACATCAACAGTTTTAAGGAGGTGATTTTGTAAATCGATTAATATTTTGAAAATGGGCACAAGAACGAATGCGGTTGGACGTCAATTTCTTTGGTAACGTCACAGAATAACCAGAAAGGACAGCGACGGCGTTCTCTTTCATGTTCAAGGGTTCAAATTTGTGGCCTACTGACCTACTTACAATGCGTCCGCCATCTTACTGGTTGGAATATTAAGTGTGTGAATTTTAAAGCACGTTTATTTTTCGTGAAATAATAGGCAAATTGTATATATATTTCCTTTTGGAGTTTTAATAATTGCAATTTAATAATTTAGGAAAATTTATTTTGAGCACAATAGTATGCATCGAACATAAGTGAGGTTAAGTTAAAGGGAATTGTAAACAATAACACCAACCTATAAGATCGCCACGCCAGAAAAATCAGTTTAGGCGGGATATCCCCAGTGTCCTTTCTGGTTATTCTGTGGTAACGTGCTATTCTCGGATGAAGAATTTTTTTTTGTGGGGGATCCTTAAGGATAATGTGTATCGCGAAGTACCGACTACGCCAAAAAATATGAAAGAGCGGATAAGAAATGCATGCAGAAATAGTAGCTAAGAAAACCTTTTAAGATGTAAAGAAAGTTTTAGTAGAAGGGTTAATAAATGTATTGAAGTGGGTGGGGAAATATTTGGACATGTATTATAAATTTTATACTTGTTGTTGATTAATAGTATAGTTTAATCATTTTTTTAATAAATAAACAATATTTAAAACTATTTGAATAAAAAATTATTTAGATTTTGTCTACAAAACATGTTTCGCCATCGTATTGGTAAAACCACACGGTAACTTATTTTTTCTTTTTTTAATTATTTTACTTTTATCCATAGATTCAGATTTTGCAATCAAAAACATAGGGTGCCATTTAAAAAATTGGTCGTGACCTTCATACGACCTTGAAAATAAGGTCAAGGTCAAAAATGTTATCGTCATATGGTTTCCCCCTTCGCACAGAACAACTGTCATTTAATACAATAATAATCGCTTGTCTCACGTTAAATGGACCACCCTGTATGTATACTTTTGAGTTGTAGTGGATTAAATTCCCTATCTGAAAAACCAGTACGGTGCTCTATTTAACATTTTCGAGTTTCTTGTGTCAATTGAATATGGTAATTAAATTTCTGAATATCTGTATAAGATAGGTAGATATACATACATATATATAACAAATGGCATTCCAGTTCGGAATATCTAAATACCAATCACACCAATTTTTATCTTTGTCGCTTGATAATTGCCGAGAAATTCAAATATAAAGAACTTTTAAAATAAAATAACTCAAAAACTAAATTACGATCAATAATTTTTAGCCCTGAAACTATAGACATCTACGATTTTAATCTAATAGCTTTCATAGTCACAGATAATTGTACTTTTGACTTATCCTGTCCACATACATGCCCACATACACTCAGATATAATGCTAAAAATACTCGAAATGGATTCAGGGGCCCTCAAAACGTATAGATCCATCAAAATGTTGATATCGATTTATTTACACGATTACAGCACTTAATTTCTCTTTAAATGTGAGGATGTAAAAATGATTCCAAAAAAACATCTTCTCTTTAATTATGAACAATGTTTTATTACACATTGTTCGCAGTAAATATGTAGGTTTCAAAATTCTTATATCTTAATGTTGTGCTATTTATCTTTTTTCAAAAGCTTTCTTCGCGCTGCATAGTTCTGCTTAAAAAACCGTGTCAAACTCAAGATCAAGATTTTGTGCGATTGTTATTATAGAATAAAACAAATACACTCAACAGACACACTACTATAAATATAGATATACCATATTAGTAAAAATTGAAAAGTACTTCACATAAATCTATTTCTTTTAACGTAAAAATGGTGAATTTTTTAACGAAATTTGCGCACATATAACAATGTTCTGCATGTTGTTCATAGAGCGGCACTTAATCTTATACAAATCTTGTAAGGGTACTTAGGTTTACATTTTTGCAGTTGTGATGTTAATGAGAATTGATTAATACCACTCAAAGGTAATGATAACCCATATCGAATTCTTACTGATAATACTCATTCTAAGTGAATAAATGGTTATTGTGATCAGTTATGAACAACGAAAGCAGTTGAGTTTTAACCAGAAAACGTTTTAAAATGCAATGCACAAACGGTAAGTTTTTTTTAAATATTAATATTTTATAATTAGTAATTTTAAACAGGAAAATGACCAACACTTGGCGAAACTTGACAAGTAATGCAAAATTTTATCAAATTTGCAAAAATTACTTACATATATTAAAATAGCATTTTGATCACTATTCCCAACTTTTTGCCAAATCATAAAAGAGAGAACAAAATTTATTAAGGCCAACAAATTAAATTATTTACAATTTACAATAGATAAGAGTAGAAAGAAAAAGAAAGGTATGTATACATATATAAAAAAAACCGTTGGCCGAAAGGACTATCGACCGTAGTCTTTCTGTCTGTGATAAAAAGATTAAATCCTTTTCCAATAACAACTAAGTCAACATTACTTTGAATACTACATTGAATATAATAAAGGTAAATGATGTGGATGTTGTAAAGATTGAAATCACTTGTTGTTCCTAAAAAGACGATTTATTTAAGGATAAAAATAAAGTTTGATACTAATCAACCAGATATGGTAAAATATGTCAAGTCGAAGATGATCGCATTTTATTTTGAAGCAGTTATAGATAAATAAAATGACTTTTATCAACATTTATAAACGTGTAAAAATTTCAAATAATGACGCAGCAAAAAAGTTTTTTTAATATAACTATTTATTATCAGTAGTCGTTTTTACATTTTCCTTTAACGAATATCTCAATTATTTTAACTGTACTCAAATTTATTTAAAAAAATCACGATAGTTATTTTTTTGATTCTTATCACGTTGATATGTATTATTTTAAAACTAGATTAAATTAATCATATCCCCCATGGTGCACTTACTTCTTTATCATAATCTCGATAAGGAATATTGAATAGAAATGTTAATAATATATGATAAGTAACGTCATAAACGAAATTTTTTCAAATTGTTTAAAAAAACAATAACAATTTTTTATTCGATATGTGAATCCCATATCTTTTTAATTATTTAGTACACATACATGATTAAATTAAATACTATTTTTTGTAGATTCCCAGGATGACAATGAATCCCTCGTCAAAGTAAGTAAAATATTAATAAACATTATGAGCTTGAATATTTTTATTAGTACAGACGATTCCGCATAATTGAGACACCGGCTGTTAATTTGGAATAAATTTCAAAGAACGGAAACCAAACTTTCTAATTAATGTATAGTTTAATCGCCTACTTAAGACAGCTTTCCGCTTAATCGGGACGAACAATATCCCTCGAAATGATTTCTTGTTGGTCGTTGTCCGTTTCGTTGGGCCGTCGTCTCGTGCGATGCAATAAAAACCGATTGTAATTTAGCAGACATGGTACAATATGTATTGACATCAGCGATCGTATTTTTATGACCTTTATGTAACAATGTCACTTTCCATCGCTTAAGTGATGCGCCCATCTGCCGTTCGTCTACATGTCGTTATTTTTTTCGGGACAACGAAATTGTCTAAGAAAACGCCTGTCTGGCGAAATCGTGATCGAAAAGATCCAGAAGTTGAAGAAGCGTTGGATAAATGGTTTTTCGTAGTTAGTGGACGAGTAATTGTTACCGGTGCAGTATTGAAAAATGCATCAGAAGAGATTGCGGAAAAACTAGAACATAAAGAATTTAAAGCAACAGATGGATGGTTATCTTGATGGAAAGCAAAACACAAAGTCAGAACGGAAGAACAGAAGAGAGGACACGATTCACACGGTGCAAAGCGCTAAATACGTGATTTGAAGACAAGGTGCATAGTGCTAAATAGTGAAAGCACTAAAATTGATAACACACAAAAATTCCAAATTTTCTGTGTAGGCAACGTCTATAATGCTGACGAAACCGACCTTTATTATCGAGATACACCAGGCAGATCCTTCTGTTATTCGAATTTTGCACTGTCTGGATACAAAAAGGTACTGAACCGGATTACTATTCTATGCTACGCCAATATGTTTTGGACTGATATACGAGAATTGGTCGTTATAGTAAAAAGTAACAAACTTCGGTGTTTTAAGGGCTATAGAATGCCGCGTGGATGACTTTCAAATTTTTCGAAGTTGCCTTTTGCCGTCCGAAAAGGGATTTGAAAATAAAGAAAGAAAAATTGTATTCCTTCTCGACAATTGTACGGCACATCCTCATATTAATTTAAAGAACATAAAGATACAAATACTGCCACCTAATACGACACCATTAAAAAAAACAACCGAGTCAAGAAAAAACAGATAAAATAATAATAATTTTAAAAGATACTAATATTGAGAAAGGCCCGAGAAATGTAAATTCTACGCTATCTCGTAATACATATGCACATGCAATAAAGCGACACCTACAATAGCTGATCCCATACAGGACGAGAAGACAGAAGACGATAATTTTCAAACAGTGGTACGAAAAAGGAGTAAAAACACAAAAAAATAGACTTGTACATGATTCTGCTGAAACATCAAATTTGAAAGCTATAATCAAGTACTGTTATTTATATATTTTAAAATTAAATAAGGACACTTCGGTACATGATATTACTCGATACCTAAATGAAAAAGGATTTAACGACGTCAAATGTGACTTAATGAAGTCGAAGAGATCCGACATATATAGCTCCTTTAAGGTGGGCGTTCCATTTAATTTGGTTGATCAATTAAAAAATCCAATGATTTGGCCAATTGGTACATTAATTAGTCATTTTTTCTGGAAAATTCAGAAATGAACTCAAGAGACATAACACGCCACAATGTTTTATGTATAAACATGTAAAGTATTGAAAAAAAGATAGATAGCTTAGAAATTGTATTACAACAACATGATATAAAAATTGTATGTGTAAGTGAACATTGGTTAAGAAAAGATAAACTTAATCTACTAGCATTAAATAATTACTCCTACTTATTTAATGAATGCTTTCCTTTACAACAACAGGCGGATCCATCTAGGTCACTACCGTGGTTTAACAAAAGGCTACATTCTATGAAAAACTGGATATACTTGATACAATTGCTAAAGCAACAAAAACAACTGAATCATATGATATCTATCAAAAGTATAGAACTGAATACAGGCATGAATTAATGAAAACTAAACAAAAGTATAATACAAACTACAATATGAATGCGAGAAATAAGTCTAAAGCTGCCTGGCAGGTAATCAAGGGATACATAAACTTATGTTCAAAACAAAAAATAAAATCTGATGTAAACGCAGAAGAATTGAGCATCTTTTTCACGCATACACCGTTGGAAATTGCATCATCATTGATGAGTGATGGTCCAAATAGCCCCAGTGATTACATGAACTGTGTAAAATCGAATGTTAACTCGTCTGTACTGTTTTCTACGAATAAATTAGAGATATTTAATACTATAATGCAACTCAATATTAGTCACTCAGAAGATTATTATGGTATGTCAACGAGCATTTTAAAATTTATTGCTTACATCATTGTTGAACCATTAAATATTGTTATTAACAAATGTTTTCAACAGTTCATTTTCCCTAATGAGCTAAAAATTGCGAGAATATCTCTCATATACAAGAAAGGTGATGTAAACGATCCTAACAATTTTCGGCCAATAGCTATCTTACCAATGATGTCAAAACTTTTTGAGCACCTGTTGAAATCGCGTCTTCTTGACTATTCGTACAAGGAAGATGTTTTCAGTAAGCATCAATATGGCTATGTAAGGAAATCCTCCACAACTAAAGCTCTAATTAATCTACATGAACAAATCATTGATGGTTTTAATGAGTCAAAAAGAAATTCGGCACTAATGTTGGACCTTACAAAGGCATTTGATTGTGTCAATCATAAGATATTGTTGGAGAAAGTGGAATATTATGGCGTCAGATACCCCACGATAACAGTGTTTCAATCGTACCTAGAAAATCGAAGACAGATGGTCCAAGTTGGTAATAATAGATCGAGCATAAGAAGGGTGGAAATCGGTGTACCGCAGATATCCATCTTGGGTCCAATTTTATTCCTTTTATATGTGAACGATCTTCCGGAAACTCTGAACATGTGTAAAACGATAATGTATGCAGATGACACAACATTGATTAATATATCTAGTACAGTTGAACTACACGAAAATGAAGGTCTCAGTCAAAAGGTTTCATCATAATGAAAGAATGAAAATAAGACACACAACATTGATTTTAGTACTAAAACAAATAATAATGTCTCTGCAGTTAACAGAACATTTCAAAGTTGTCCGTACTTCTTGTGATAAAAATACAGCTTTGGTGGAGAGGATAGTGACAAGCAGCGATTTCTAGAATTAGAACTTGATTTAGACTCATATTGATTTCTGGATTTAGAACAAAATTTCTGGTTAGGTTGACAACTTTTAGTAATCATTTGTGATTGACAAGAATTAATGCTAGTCTCCATCATTGCTTACTGTTGACTGATCATTTGCGAAATTGTCTGACACTATAACGTAAATTCTGACAATGTCTTGACAATTTCGTTAACATTATCAGAGTTTACATTTTTATCGATGAGTAAGGGATCTGAAGTAGAACTATTTTATTTATTAATTTACGAGATCTTATATTGAAAGAGATGGAAGAAGAATTATAAATTCCCATATTTTGTATGCCATGTTTAGCAAATTGTTAACATTATCCTTTTCGCATGCTAGTAATGCTACTGAGATTGTTTGAGGAACTCTACGTCCCTATAACTTCAAGAGCAACTCATGACTAACCACTTAGCTACCTCCAACTGTAGCCAACATTTCTCGATAAAATTTAGAGGGCTTTTGATCTATTTCATATCCTGACAGCAAATCATCTAGTCTTTTCTCTTCACTAACTGATTAACGGGATTGTATTTAGTTTTACTAAAATGTATCCTTGAAATTAAAAATTCAACCAGAACTGGATTGATTTGCCAGTCCAGAAAAGTGGTAATTTAAATTATTTTTTATCTGTATATCGTCTGCATCATTTTATTTTTTATAGCAAATAAGCAACAAATAAAAATAAATTAATAACTATAATTTTCTGGGTTTGAAAATTAAAATTTTAGTTTTATTTATGATCTGACAAACTCCCAATCGTCTAAATTAGCCAAGTTTGACAACAGTTTCAGAACGTTGTTCTAATCCAATTTTTGAGGGTTGTTTAGTCTTTTAAAAAGCCAAAATCATAATATACCTAATTTCAAGCTGGTCTGGAAAAAGGTGAGAGTCGTTTTGTTTTATTTCATATCCTTCTTGTGAAGTTTGTGAGATCTTGAGTTAAAACAACCCAATGTGTTTCTTGTAGTTGGGCTCACAGATTTATAATATCTATGTGATAATATTTTATAGTATTTATTTAATTTGAACTTATAAAGAAAATATTTAGAAAATATAGGTATCTATGTCTTTTTTTAAAAGTTGATAAATTGTTTATTTATTATAAGTACGCATTATTATGTACGTACTTATACAGGGTCATCCACGACGATCGTCCATTAGAACTATATTACGAACCAAATGAAGTGGGGGTTTGAAAATTTGCGGACTTATGATGTTTGATGCGAGTTTTTTAACTAAACTATTTTGAGGTTCCGCGTACTTGTGGTTACATCGGAAGTGGTAACAATTTTCATATTTCAAATGGAACACCCTATATTTTATTACGGTTTTGAAATCTTCTTCAATTTTAGGGCACTGGTATGTTACATACCCTATACCTATAATAAGTCATTTTTGAGATATTCATTTTTTTAAATCAAAAATGTCAGCTACAACATTACTTTCAATAATTTATAAATCATCTACTCTGACCGCCGGAAAGAAAAATTTGGTGTTGGGAATGTTGTGGTGGTTATCTATTATCGGAAAATTAGTAAGCAGCAGTAAGGTTCTTTGAAATGCTATACAGGGTGTTCAAATTATATCAAAGTTGAAGTTAAGAGAAGCCCTTAAAGTCAATTTTTTCAATTGGCAACCCTAACATATGAATTAATTTTTGAATTTTATGAAAAATTTTGGATCAACTTTATGTAAAATGTCCTATGCCTAAAATGTTTGTTTACTGGTTGTGAGCAATCATTGGATTCGTATTTTTTAAACTCTACGTGTTTCGGCTCATGACGATAGCTCGAAGTTGAAGGAGATGTTTTACGAATTTCTTTAATATGTAGGTATTTCATATTAGGGATTCCAAACGGAGCTGGAGAAACTTAAAACGCTATGTACATAAGTACATACGCAAAATACAGAGTTCTTGTTGCATAAACACTTGTAAAATTTCGTGTGACCCTCATAACAAAGTCAAGTATGCGCTAAACCTTTGCAGCAACTCCGTCAACGTGGCCCTCAAACATTACTTTGACATCAAATGTGACACCTAGGCCCCTGACCTGAGTCACTCTTGTCACCCATGCTGTAATCGTATCTGATCGTAGTCATCTTCCTTGTAAAAGAAATAACATTTCAAGGTTCGGTGTCATGAAATTTGAGCTGCAATAAAGACGTAGTGCATCAATGTCGCGCTGTAACCTAGTGTAATCCTAAGGCACTATTATTTTACTTTAAAATATACAAAATGTCTCGATCTCGATGTGTTGCAATTGAGCGGAATCGATGTATTTACAATGTCACACAAAAGTTTATGTAAATATTCGGCGTATTTCATTCATTTTGATATCTATTATACCAACTGCTATGAGAGCATTAATAAAGTATTTTAATAATTAATTGTTACAGAAACAAAAGTATCCTAAATCCGTATTTTTCATAGTTGGAAATGAATTTTGCGAAAGATTCAGTTACTATGGCATGCGAGGTAAAAATTAGAAACGCCTTTTTGTCCATTTAAATCTAAACATTTTCCTTTTTTTTATTTTTAGCTGTTCTTAGTATATACCTGACGGATATTATCCTCTACAGCAAATCCGATGCAAAAATCATTTACCACACCTTTGCTTTTATGGTTTATTTCTTTCCTGTGTTTGGAGCTATGATCGCGGATAGTTGGTTAGGAAAATTCTACACAATTTTCTGGTTATCTATTGTCTACGCCATAGGAAATGTTGTCTTATCTTTGGCGGCAGCTCCACCGGTCGATATGGATACCGAAGTATTTTCTTTGATAGGTCTATTTCTTATTGCTGTGGGTACCGGTGGTATAAAGCCGTGCGTTGCCGCTTTTGGAGGGGATCAATTTAAATTACCAGAGCAAGCTCTCCATTTAGCTAAATTCTTCTCCTTATTTTATTTTGCAATTAACGCCGGAAGTTTATTGTCAACTATAATTACCCCTTTGGTTAGAGAATCGTCTTGTTTTAACGACGATACTTGTTTTACTGGATCTTTTGGTTTACCAGCTGGTTTAATGTTGATTTCTCTAGGTAAGTTTTAAAAATCCTTAAAGGATTTGGTTATGCACATAATAATTTTTTAGTAATATTTGTAATTGGTAAACCGTCATATATTATAAGAAAACCCGAAGGTAACATGGTTATTAAAGTATCAAAATGTATTGGGGTAAGTTAAATTTAAATTGTTAATATTTTTGTCAAAATTCTTAAATATTTTTATAATTTTTAGAGTGCAATAAGCGAAAAAAGAAAATCTAGTGGAAGCAAAGAACATTGGTTAGATTACGCTGAAGCAAAACACGGAACAAAATTAGTTAATGACGTAAAAGATTTACTAAAAGTTTTGTTCCTTTATCTTCCTCTTCCAGTTTTTTGGGCACTTTTTGAACAACAAGGAAGTGGTTGGACGTTCCAAGCACGAATGATGACCGGCGACATCGGTTTTTACAACATCCTTCCAGATCAGATGCAAGTCGTCAATCCTTTACTCATTTTGATATTTATCCCAGTCTTTCAATACTTGATCTATCCGCTTTTCAATAAATTCGGCGTTTTAAAAACACCGCTACAAAGACTCGTCGCCGGTGGTTTATTGGCCGCCGTTGCATTTTTCGTATCAGCATCAATTTCGCTGGCATTGGAGAATGAAATGCCTGTACAACCCACGGATGGAATTGGTCATATTAGAATCTATAACAACATGCCATGTACTTTAACATTTTCAACAAATTCGCCGATGGGAATTGTTGAAATAGAATCAAATAAATTTTATGAAAACACAGATTTTAAAATCACCAAGGAAATCGAATACAGCTACAGTTATACATGCGATGACTATAGTGACAAGGGAACTTTTTCGGTTCGGGAAAATGAAGCAGTTGGGTATTACTTTCAAAATCCGCATAATTTTACAGAGTTTATTGACAGTAATGAGAAAAATGTTAATAATGGATATCCAAGATTTAGGTAAGTGTTTTAGTTTCTTGTTTGATATTGATCAAAAAGATTGTGAAAAAAGCAAATATGAGCTTGTTTTTTTTGTACACCGCGATTCAGGAATTTTGCAAATATTTACTTTCTAGATTATACGAAGTAACTTCAACCAAACGAGCCAAACCAGCCTTCGACCAAACTTCATTTCTTTTAGCGTTTTGAATTGATAGCTCTATATTAACTTTTGGACTAAATCCGTCTGTAGAAATATTACAGATACTTTTCAATAGTGACAATACCCATGAGATTCCAATTACATTGATCGACAAGGTTTTTGCCACATGGATTCTGAATGCTAATTATTACTTTACTACATACCCTCAATACAAAACACAAATTATTTTGATTCTGTCACCCACAGATTTGTTATGACATCCACTCATGATTTAGCTGTATTTTCCGCTAATACCTACTACTGTACGTATGTCGAATTGCATCAACTTTTCATTCAAAACAATGCTTAATTGTGAGTTTAGCATAACATAAGCTAATCGTTGTTAGTTTCCCAATATGCGCAGGCAGTGTATCAATCATCCTAACAGTTTTTGCTACGTATGTTGTGAAGCAACTTTTAAATGTCAACGACGAAATTTTATTGAACAGGTATAGCAGTTGTATCGTGATTATTTTGGCTTCTCTCAAGATATCGATTACACAGCATGCTGTACGACATGCGTAAAGAACCTTGCAGCTTGGGCAAAAGAAACGCAATATATGGCTTTCGGAAAATCCATGATTTGGACAGAGTCTGTAGACCACGTTTTTGATTGCTACTTTTGCCTGACTAATAAAGGTATAAATATGGCGCTAAACATGTGAAATATGAAAATGTACGCTCTACAACACGACCACTTCCTCATAGTGCTGATTTACCTATACCTACAGTGCCAGATCAGACAAATGACACTGCAAATGATGCCATCAATTTGCCTTCATATAGAGTAATTGCAGATGAAATTCATGATCCAACCTATGTATCTGATAGTAAGGAATCTCATTTACTAATTCAAGCTGATCTGAACGGTCTGGTTCGTGACTTAAAATTATCAAAAAAGCAGTCTGAACTATTTGGAGCTAGATTGAAAGAATGGAATTTGCTTCATCCAGATACTAAGGTGTGTCGTTTTTCTAGCCGTAGCGAAGAACTAACAAAATATTTTGCACAACAAAAAAATTTATTTATTGCAATGATATGACTTCGGCTATGAACTTGATAGATATTAAATTTGAAATACAAGATTGTCGTTTGATTATAGAGTCATCAAAAACCAGTTTAAAAGCAGTACTATCACATACTGGAAATAGATTTCCCTCTATTCCGGTAGCACATGCTTTCAGTATGAAAGAAACTTACGAAAACATGAACTTGGTGCTAGAAAATATCCAGTATAACACATTTTCATTTAAACTATGCGGTGTCTTAAAAGTCATAGCTTTACTTCTAAGATTGCAACTGTGTTTTAAAAAGTTTTGTTACTTTCTATATGAGTGAGGCAGCAAATATCGAAACAATTATTTACGCAAGAAAGACTGGCCAAAGCGTGAGAGAGAACGAACTGTTTTACACACCCTTGTCGAGCCCACCAGAGTACTTTTACCACCTTTACATAAAACAGTAGGTTTAATAAAAAAAATTGTCAAAGCCATGAACCAAAACCGTTCAGGTTTTACTTGGAAGAAAAATGTCCTAAAGTTAGTGACGCAAAAATAAATGAAGAAATTTTCGTCGGACGTCACATCAGGGAATTGTTGAAAGATAACATATTCGAAGAAAAGTTGAATTTGTTGCGCAAAATTTTTAGGGAAATCATGAAGCAAGCATTAAGAGTTCTGTTTGGTAATCTCTTTTCTTTTCTCCTGCTAACATGTCCACCCCATTGCAGTATTTGAAGTCTGACGAACTGTGCGAAGGGATGCTTCTCCGACGATTTGATACAATTCGTTGTTATATCTTGATTTCTTTGATCGACTTCACTATTCTACTTAATACTTTCCATTCAAATATTCTTAATTTATTTCTTGTGCTTTACGTCATTCGTAACTTATAATAAGTCTTATAATTGTCTTATACACTCCAAGATTTTCGTTACGATGGATGTTTTTTGATGTTGGTATGTGCGATGTAGGATTTGTTTTCCGTTCCATCCGACCTCAGTTCCAACCCCATGGATAAAAACTTTTCAACCGGCATATATTTGTGAAGGTATTTCATCAACGCCTGTTGGTTTGTTATTGTTTGAGTATTTCTTGCTTTTCTAATTTGTTGTATTGTTGAAAGTTCTGTATTTTCTTTCTCCGGG
This sequence comes from Onthophagus taurus, assembly GCF_000648695.1. Taxonomy (NCBI): domain Eukaryota; kingdom Metazoa; phylum Arthropoda; class Insecta; order Coleoptera; family Scarabaeidae; genus Onthophagus; species Onthophagus taurus. The sequence continues at coordinate 82,562 of NW_019280631.1, read as the reverse complement.
TCCTACCTTTATCTTGCAGTGTTTCAATTTCGATTCTCTCCTCAGAAATATATTATATTTCTGTTGACTATTTGACCTTGTTCGTTTCTATATAAACTTGTGTTATTTTTATAAATCTATAGATTACATTATTTTTCGATATTCTCCTAGATATCCCCTTTATTCATTCTCCATTGAAAATTATGTGAAATTCTCCATTCACATACCTTTCTTCAAGCAATGAATCGTACATGTAAACTGCACCTCTTTTCCAGTTTGGCATTCATATCTTCCAGGATTATTTTGATGTCACATCATAAACTTCCTTTAAGAAATGGTAGGTTTTACCATTTCTTTGACATCCTCCTCTTGTTCCTCTGTGGGGCAGTGGTGAGTAATAAGGATATATACGCAAACTAATACTCATTTTCGAAGAGTTTTCTATTAATATATCAACATATACCATAAAGGCCTTTATTATTATTATTATTATAATAAACTTTGTAATGCACGTATTTACAGTTAATTTGCTATTTCTGGACAATAGGTTGTACATATTATGCAAGTTTGGCCTTTCGTCTCTTTAATACGTTGTTTGGATTTCTTGCGAAATTGGGCGAACGTATTCTTGCTCGCCTAATGCAGATCTCATTGTGGCTGTGCGTTTGTAATTCTGCTTGTTGGCTAATTATTACTTCCGTCACATACATAATCTTGAAAATTAGTATAAATCCGTTATTAAAAGTTTTGTATTGTAAACGTTTCAGAGAGAAATTCTAAATTACCGGGTTTAACCACTCATTATTATTCTGTGATTTTGCATCTAAGCAACGTTCGAACAACTTATTTTGAGAAATGAGATTTCATCTGCCTTCAGAATAGTTTTGATGTGAATTTGTTGTGGCTTTCGATCTGTGAAAGTTTTATGATAGTACTCTGCCTAAATTTCTTTGTTCAAACGTTCAAACTCCTAGTTTTTAGGAATATTTTAAAAACTACCAAGTCGATTTTGGTGGCGTTACTTATGTTTAAACACCGAAAACCGGAGTGACTATTGCATATTCAATTTTTTGATAAAAATAGACAGAAATAATTAATTTTTAAGCAAATATTCAAAGATTTTGACAATACAACCAATATAATATACAGGGTGTTTCATTTAAAATAACATATGCTTATATCTCGAAAACCAAAACTCGAATCGAAAGAAAGTTTCAAGTAAACTTTTTTTGGTGAAAAGGGGGGCACAGGGTACACATGAGCAGATTTTTTTCAGGGTTGCCTAAAGGCCCTTCTGACATCATTTTAATTTTTTCAAATCGGACATATACTTTTTTCATTCAACGTCTTGAACAACTTGACAACCTAAGCATTTTTTGCTTAAAAATTTTTTTTCTTAAATTCTGCGTTATGAAGATATCTACAAAAAGAAAAATAACACAACATTTTTCAAAATGTATTTAAAAAAATTTTATTAATAAAAAAACGATTTAATTAATCGTAAAATAGTACTAAAATTCTTCTTAATTTTTGAAATCACCTTAGAACATTGATTAAAATTTATAAAGTTACCTTTATACATCGATTAAATGCTCAAAATGATGACCATTCACTTCTAAACATTTCTGAATTCTCATTGAAAACGTTCTCTGCACATTGCCAAGCATTTCTTCAGTTATTGATTCGCAAGCTGCTCTCATACGATTTTTCATATCGTTTGGTGTTGTTAGAACCTGGTTGTAAACTTTCTCTTTGAGGTAACCCCAAAAAAAAAATCGGGAGAAGTTAAATCGGGTGATCTAGCTGGCCAATTCACCGGTCCATTTCGTGTTATCCATTTTTCAGGACACATTTCGTCTAAAACTTCTCTTGCGGCTAGAGCATAATGAGATGGACATCCATCATGCTGATACCATAGCGCAAGTCTTCGTTCCAGAGTAAGGTCTTCCAACAAAACCGGTAAATCGTTCAACAAAAAATTCCGATACTTTCTGCCATTCAAATTGCCATCAATAAAAAAGGTCCAATTATTTTATTGCCAACAATGCCACGCTAGACATTAACTGACCAAGGTTTTTGATGATCAACTTGTCTTAGCCAACGAGGATTTTCATGTGATCAGTAGTGCACGTTATGACGATTTTGTCAAGTTCTTTAAGACTTTGAAAGAAAAATTACGTCAGGAGGGCCTTTAGGCAACCCTGAAAAAAAATCTGTTCATGTGTACAATGTGTCCCCCTTCACCTCACCAAAAAATGTTTACTTGAAACTTTTTCGATTCGAGTTTTTGTTTTTGAGATATAAGCATATGTCATTTTAAATGAAACACCCGGTATATCCATATATATTATCAGTCTAATAGTTAAGACTAGTTAGTTTCTTGATATTGACCTGTTACAAGCTATTCCCGGACACAGCGATTTAGTACCCGGACAGTGGTTTAGTAACTTAATTAACGGAGTAATTAACAGATTAGAAACATGCTTTATCATCATTTAGACCAAAACGAACAGTGATTTACTATTTCTCAACATATCGATTACATTTCTATCTCAGGAAAAATACCAAACTGAAAAGCCAGTGAGGCTATTGCAAACTTTCAAAAAGTCGAGGTTACTTAAAATTGCGTTTAAAGAGGTAGCTGAAATAGTCCAAGAATAAGTTATTACGTTGGTTAAATCAGTTAGATTGGATAAATCAAGCAGTGCTAAGTTGATTTCCTACAATGTTATTATGTTCGATTATTCTTTTATAAGTTTTCAAAATTGAGTTTATCTCTCTAATCTTTAAATTATTAAAGGTTATTTAAAATAACTCCACTTTTCGTATTATTACTTTATTTAATATTTAACTGAATACACATACAAAACTTATAACAAGAACTTCTTTCTCTAACTGTCACGTCTCCCTCCTTTTTCTCTCCCTCTTCTTAGTACCAACCTTTACTTTCTCTAACATAAATCACTTCGAATCATTCCTTAAATTACAGCATTTAAATAAAAAACAAGGTTGCGAAATACGTTAAAGCAGGCAATTCAACAAAAGTATTCACAATTACTTTGACCACGAATTAAAGTCGGAATTTTTATCGGTTATATCGTTGCTAGCAATTATAACGTCATACTAAACACGAAATTATTTATACAAAACTGTGATTACACAGATGTTAAAAATGATTTTACGATGGGAATTGGTAATTTGTTGAGTGGTAATAATTGAGTATTTAAAAATTTTTTTCCTCTTACAACTAATTTGAATCAAAACAAGTAAATTAAGCAATTCATCAAATTCCAATTAATAAGAAATCAAAGCGATTACAACTGATTGCTTTCCATGATACTAAAAGAAGTTTAGATAAATTTAATGTTATCGCATGATTTTGTAATAAAAAAAATATGATTCTATACGGTTTTATTATATTTACACTTTTACTCTAAGATTTGCAATAACTATATTAAACTACTTTCTTTTTTATAGGACATTAGTTAACACAATGAATAATGATATAAGCAATCTAAACGTTAGATATTACAACAAAATTCGCCATCTTCACCAAACGAGCGATATTGGTGATAACGAACAATATGAATTTAGTCCTGGTGATCTATATGTATGGGTTGGAAATTCGGAAAAATATTTGGACTCGAAACTCGGTGGAGTTTATGCCATTCTAGCTTATTCAGATAACAATACCTTATTTGTAAGTATATTTTTTATATAATTTTAAGTTGTATTTTAACCGTACTTTTCTAAATAATCGTTGTTAAATTATTTTTTTAAATATGATAACAATGATACCATCATTTGGGTTCTATACCCAAACATTCCGTGCAAAATCATGTAGAACTTTAATTAAATTTAATTATTCGTTTATTACATTGGTCATGTATAGGAAAATTAACGGAAACCTCAAAACTGAGGCAATGAAATATGTCGCATGGTTAATGTTGTTTTTGGTCTTCAATTTCTTAATAACTTTTAAGGTGTAAACAGAAAAGACTTTTACATAGTCTTTTCTGTGAATAGTCGTAGAAGTCGCAATAAGGGCTTTATTTACTACAGTGCTGTAACCACCCATACTTTTTTGTCAATGAATTACGACCTTTAAAAGTCGTACACCTTCATGAACATGAATTTTACGAAGAAAGGTTGTTTATTCTGCTCAAAGCAATCAGTTTCCGAATTATTTGTCTTTAAATGTTTCAATGTAATTTTACCTCTGAAAATTTCAACATTGTTAATCATCAAAATCATGTTTGCCAATTAAAATGTATTCAACAAAACAACACGATTTGTTTATTTCGTATTTCATTGCGATTTTTGTTAAGGGGGGATTCCGGTCTAGAATCCCGATTTTTTAGATAACTTTATTAATTTTTTACGGAAAATAGTTTACAGTTATTTGAACCGGGGTATCTTCTACACATTAGTACACATATTGATGATCTATAAGATGTGTTTTTATTTCATTTTTTTTCAAAATACTGTGAAACTTTTGTGATAGTACTCTGCCTAAATTTCTTTGTTCATATCTTCCACAGACTCAGAATATCTTTGGATAGCAAAGCCATAGTACCTTGTCAGTTCATACTTTCTTGCGATAATTTTGCAACAATATTTAGATTATAATGATGTTATTAATTTTGCAACAATACTAAGATTTGTATAAATATAACAGAATGGACGAAAACTCGCTTTTTAAAGTTTATGTGAAAACTATAAAGAAAATCGCTGGTACCTACAGTGTTCTATTTACACTGCGTGGAAAAGTATACATTTCATACGCTATAGTTTCCAAAGTAATGCAAATTTTTTACCATACTTTCACAAACTACATCACACTACTTGATGATTAACCCTTCTAATACCACATTCTTTTGTGAAATACAAGTGAAGGCCATTTTTTAGTTCCATTCTAATCTGTGACATCACAAAGATAGTAGCACTGTTTCCTTGTTTTGCCATTAATAACTGCATTAATAAGGTTGCATAGCTGCTTATAGTAATCTCTCCTTAACAATAAACACTCAAGTACCCTTTGATATATAATAAGAGATCGTGTAATTTCACAGACTGCAGCTACCTTAGAAGGCACATAATGGGGCATATTCGTATACATTTTTCTTAATATATAACAGTACAGTTTTTCGTTTAATATGATTTTTAAATTTTTCTTGTTCCACTTTGCATTTTTGAACGAGGTCGTTGATTTAAAATCGCTTAACCTTCACCTTATTTGTGGTGTTTAAGGTGATCGGAGCAATATGTATACCACTTATTTCGTCGACCTTAAATTGTGATACATATCCCGTTTTGGTATTTCAAGAACATGTATTATAATTTCAATTTGTTAATTTATTGCGAATAACTAATTTTTCTTAATTTTTGTAACTACGTTTAGAATATAGATATCATCGAAATAACGGAACCCAATAAAGTCCATATGTTATGGCAACTACCACAATACATCATCATTACTATGGGAGAAATTATGTACTCCATCACAGGTTTGGAATTTGCGTACAATCAAGCACCGAAAAGTATGAAATCGGTCGTTCAAGCTGGATGGTTATTAACAACAGCTTTCGGAAATCTTATAGTTGTTATTATTGAAGCATTACAATCTTTTGATGATGAGGTAATTTCTGGAAATTAATACACAAATTAATTTTTAATAAATTTGGTTTTAGTCCTCAGCATTTTTCTTATACGCTTCGTTGATGATTGTTGATATGGCTCTATTTGCTTTTATGGCGTATCGTTATACTTATGTTGTGAGAGATGATGAAGACGAAGATGATGGAAAGAAAAAAGAGTTGAATGGTGCTGATAATGATGGTTATAATCACAACGATTAGTTACTATGAATAATTAATGGAATATTTTTTTTTAATTTTTATTCAAAATAAATTTAGGTAAATGGTAAATTTTGAGTGTTATTTATTTATCACACAGTTTGGATGTTTCCTTTTTCCTTTTCAGAATTTAAGTGACCGCGACGTCAAATTTAGTCTTTATAAAAGATATTATTTAATGTTTTTCTTTCCATTTTATGTATGATGTAAATAAAATTCGTTTTTGCACTTTAAATGGATATTTTATTTTTATTTCTCTACCGGTTTCGCCACATAATTATAGCATCATCAGGAGAATACCTATATTAATACAAAACATTTTATATGTTAATCTTAAAACAAGCGCGTTACATTTTTTGAACTATTACATTAACATTTTAAAACAACTTACGTCAATGGTTACAAAAGCATCCTATGATAGAAGTTACTGGGCATTTCTTTATGTATTTTCACCCTTAAATTACGCTGAGCATCTTATAAAATTGCGATTAAAGAGGATTAAATTTTATGAAACTTTATTGCGTCATGCACCTTGCCGCTAAAGTTCATTTGATGATTTGGGGAAATTTCGTTTTTAATGTCTGGTAACATCGTGGATGTTGCTGACGTCTTATTTAAATTTGAAATAATAAAATAGTTATTAAAACTATCTTAAAAAAGAGGGATTGTTTAGAAAGGTGGAGATTTATATGGTTAAGGGTAGAATATTGTGATAACAAAATGACATATTGTTTTGAAATCCTCGTCTATTCTGGGGGGTTATAATTTGGGCGTGTCGTAATATTGACTCTACAAGTTAAGGTAGGGGGTGTTAAGGGATAAAGGGATGTTAAAGGATAGGTTAGAGAAGGGATAGGGGTGATGTCCTTGGGACCCAGAGTAGTGCGATTTCAAAGTGACATCTTGTTTGGAAATCCTCGTCTCTCTGGGGGTTTTTTTATTGGGTAGAAGACTATTATAGAATCTATATAGACTGTTTGTGGTTGTTTATGGAATGAGGATAAGGTATAAAGGATGGGGGTGATGTCCATGGGACCCAGATTAGTGCGACTTCAAAACGACATCATGTTTTGAAGTCCTCGTCTATCTGGAGGTTTACGGGGTGGGGTGTAAGGTTGTTTTAGGAATGAATAGAGTGGTTTATGTGTTGTCTGGATTTGGTTGTTTAAACATGTTAGATCTGGGTTATTATTTTATGTTAGATTTATGAATTTTCTGATTTCGTATCCTTCAAGGATTTCCATGAGATATCCCTTGTTAATGTGATGTAATATTTTTGTGTTTTTATCTTCGTCATATTCGTGGTTGAGGTTAAAAGTTATGTGTTTACCAAAATTAGAGTCTACTATGGAGTATTTAGTACCTTTGTTAAGATATGAAAAATCCCACTAATAATTTTCACTAAAATGTTAAAAAAGCTATTAATAATAATAATACTTTATTGAGCCAAATAGACAACAAAATAAGAATAAACCAAGAAATATACAATTCACAATTCAAGCTCAATGGGTGCAAGAGCAGAAAAGGCAAAAGTGCCACTGATTTAACTTGCACCCTATAAGGTCGGCAAATATCGAAAGACCGCAGTAATAACCGTTATAAAAATAACTAAAGTAAATAATATATAAACTGTTATAATGAAAAAATAATTAAACAAAATAAAATAAAAAGAAACATTCCAATTAAACAGAACAAAAATAAAATTGCGCATTACAAAAATATATCAAACACCCTCTCGCGTAAAACAATGAGTTTGAACGCACGAGCCGAGCCAGCACACCTCGCATAACCAGGAATCAAATTCCAAAAACGAACAAACTGGTACGAAAATGAACACTTGAATTTTGAAGACCTATGCGAAGGAATGTTTAAACAAAATCTGTGCCGGAGATTCAAGTTATGAACATCCGTCCTGAACGTAATTTTACGACTCAGATAAGGCGGCTTGCCGGATGTAATAAGACCGTAGATGAAAGACAAGTAGTGAACCACAACCCTCTGTCGCATATTCAGCCAGTCACTAGATAACAAAACTTGCGATACATGATCATCTCTTCGAAGATTATACATAAAACGAAGACACGAATTCTGCACAACCTGAAGTGAGACAATACAAGAGAATCACAAAGGAGTCGTTTCAAACCCTGCGATAAAAACATCTTACTACAGTAGAGCCTTCTTAGGGAACCATAAGCACGCCTACATAATAAATTAATATGCTCATCAAACGCAAGTTGATCATCAATAATAAGACCTAAACTCTTAACCGAATTGGTCAGTCCTAACTGCACTCCAAGCATCCTAATATTAATATCATCCTTATTAACAAATAAACTACCCTTTTTAGTAAATAAAATACATTGAGTCTTGTCAGGGTTGATCAAAAGAGCATGTCTCTTAATTTCCATACATAAGTGATTTAAATCCTCCGTTACTTTATCACAAGCATCCGATCGCTCACCAGGCAGGAAATCTAGACCTAACCGCCTGCATTCTATCAAACAGATAACTCTTAAACAAAGAAACGGCACACTCAGACAAACCAACAAATTTAAGAATAGCTAATAAAAGGTCGTGATTCAAGATATCAAATGCCTTACTAAAGTCAAGCAACAGAAACACAGTAGATCTATCAGCATCAAGAGCTCTATATATATCATCAGTCAAATCAAGAAGCGCTGTGGCACAGCTATACTGACTCCTAAAACTAGATTGTTTATCTGGTAGTATATTATAAGTATCTAAAAAGGATCTTAGTTGCTCCGCCATAATTTTCTCTAATATTTTAGACAAAACAGGAAGAATAGTAATAGGCCTCAAATCTTTAAGCTCTTTAACTGGTTTCATTTTAGGAACAGGAGTCACCAGACCACATTTCCATGCCTTAGGATAAACCGACATTATCAGACAAAAGTTGAAAATATGACAGAGAACATTCAAAATACGAGGCCACACAACCTAACCGTATCTAGAGAAACATCAACACTAGTAGACTTCAACAAAAGCAAATACCGCTCAATAGAATCCACAGACACTTTCTTGAAGGTAAAAGGAGTACAGTCAGGACTTAATTGGCTGGTATGATAGAAAGTTAATTACTCCGAGTCAGGCTTAATAACAACATCAGCAAGAGATTTAGAAAAAAAGAAGTTGACACTATCAAGGTCAGCCAGATGGGGGGTAAATCAGTGATATTCGACCTAACAAGATTAAATTTTCTCAAAGTCCTCCACATCAAGCTAGGACCTTCCATCACACAACTTCGTTCAATAAAAGCCCTTTTCTCACGACGAATAGCACCCGTAACAAAATTTCGAAACTGCTTATAATACTGAAAATGTGCATGATTTCTCGTTCTCCTATAACGCCTTAGAGCAGACTCTCGAAGAGCTATCATCCTCTTTACATTTGCAGTAATCCACGGCAAAGGGTTCCTCTTTCGAGTCCTAATAACGAGTCCTAATAATGAGGCTAAAGATACTTTTAAAAGTTATAGTGTTAAAAACACCTAGGTTATACTCCCTCATTAAGTTACATAGACGAAATTACATAGAAATTATAGACGATATACACCAATGCATTAACACACTACACACAGACATTCAATTCACAATGTAACTCGAAAACGACAATAAAATAAATTTTCTTGATATCACAATAGACAAAACAAACCATGACATACAATTCGAAATATATAGAAAACCCACTCAGACTGACGCTACTATTCCATACGATTCTTTTCATAATATCACCCATAAAATGGTAGCATTCAGATCATACATCTATAGGATCTATAATACAAATTTGAATAAAGAAAAGTTTGACAAAGAAATTAAGATAATAAAAGACATTGCCATAAATAATACTTTTCCAGAAAATATAATAGATAAATTAATCTACAAGTATCAAAATAAACAGAATTTAATTAACACCACACAACTACAAAATCAGCAGATACAAAAAATCAAAAACTACAGATCCATTACACACCAAGTAAATATTACTAACAAAATAAAACAAACCATGAAACAATATGATATTGTAATTTCAGATTAACCAAACAAAACCATAGACCTACTCATAAACAACAAAGACAAAATAAACAAATTGGATGATAATGGAGTGTATGAGCTGCAGTGTGAAACTTGTCATGCAACCTACATTGGAGAGATAGGCAGAGCCCTCAAATTACGAATTAGGGAGCACAAAATAAAACATAACTCTAATTTTGGTAAACACATAACCTTTAACCTCAACCACGAATATGACGAAGATAAAAACACAAAAATATTACATCAAATTAACAAGGGATATCTCATGGAAATCCTTGAAGGATAGGAAATCAAAAAATTCATAAATAATAACCCACATCTAACATGTCTAAACGACCAAATCCAGACAACACATAAACCACTCTATTCATTCCTAAAACAACCTTACACCCCACCCCGTAAACCCCCAGATAGACGAGGACTTCAAAACATGATGTCATTTTGAAGTCGCACTAATCTGGGTCCCATGGACATCACCCCCATCCTTTATACTTCATCCTCATCCCATAAACAACCCCAAACAGTCTATATAGATTCTATAATAGTCTTCTACCCAATAAAAAACCCCCCAGAGAGACGAGGATTTCAAAACAAGATGTCACTTTGAATTCGCACTACTCTGGGTCCCATGGACATCACCCCTCTCCCTTCTCTAACCTATCCTTTAACATCCCTTTATCCCTTAACACCCCCTACCTTAACTTGTAGAATCAATATTACGACCCACCCAAATTATAACCCCCCAGAATAGATGAGGATTTCAAAACAAGATGTCATTTTGTTATCACAATATTCTGGATCCCATGGACATCACACCTATCCTTTTACATCATACCCTTAACCATATAAATCCCCACCTTTCTAAACAATCCCCCTTTTTTAAGATAGTTTTAATAACTATTATTTCAAATTTATATAAGACGTGGTCAGCAACATCCACGATGTTATCAAACAATAAAAATGAAATTTCTCCAATTCAACATATGACCCCTAACCTCGAATCAACTTTAGCGGCATGGTGCATGACGCAATAAAGTTTCATAAAATTTAATCCTCTCTAATCGCAATTTTATAAGATTCTCAGTGTAATTTAAGGGTGAAAATACATAAAGAAATGCCCAGTAACTTCTATCATAGTTAGCTTTTGTAACCATTGACGTGAGTTGTTTTAAAATGTTAATGTAATAGTTCAAAAAATGTAACGCGCTTGTTTTAAGATTAACATATAAAATGTTTTGTATTAATATAGGTATTCTCCTGATGATGCTATAATTATGTGGCGAAACCGGTAGAGAAATAAAAATAAAATATCCATTTAAAGTGCAAAAATGAATTTTATTTACATTTATAAAAGATGATAGATAAAAAAAATAATAATGAAAAAAAGATAGATAAAAAGTAGATAGAATATTTTGTTATCTATTAGAAAAAAAATCTATTTCAAGCTTCTCAACAATAGGATGTTTTACGAAATTTTACAAGTTTCATCAGTTTTGATTATAATCAGTTGGTAATAATAAATATCGCAAATATCGTTTTACAGTACAGACATTGAAACATAAATAGAAATTTTTGACATTAACCTCTTAATTTGAAAGATATTTGACTTCGACAAAAATGCTGGACTAAATTTTGGACGAAACTAAAATACACTAATTATGTGCGGAATGTGTACAATCCGATCAAAAACATTTACAAATTATGTAAAAACTGATTTGAAACCATAAAGGTTTCGTAAACAGATGTTTTTAAAAAGGTGACGTAATAAATTTTTCCATTTTATCTAGAAAGAAAATAAATCAATTTCAAATAATTAATTTCCCGACTATATTAAAATTATATTAACAGCTACTAATAAACAACAACAACTAACAAATCCAAAAAATGCGGTAAAATTGTTTCTTTTTATAAAATTGATAAATGGTTCCTGTGGCAGGAAATTTATCCTAATATGTGTGTTAATTCTGACGCAAAAGTAAATATTCCATCCACAAAACATAATAAACAGTCTATTAAATCAAAAGGTACTATCAACAATGCTGACGCAAAAGACAAAATTCCACTCCATCGTAAAATAAAAGTGCAAGTATTAAACGACACAAGATCATGCGAAATAAGTACCATTAAGAACGTGTTATTAAATTGTTTTTATATGAAGATAATTGATAGTAATCGCGAGTTTTATTTTTCTTGTCGTTCTTATAGTTTATTAGCCTAATAAATTACTGAGTAATTTTCTTTACATAACTTAAAATACCTTCTTCCTTTTGGCAAAATTATTAAATTGGGAATGTTTTTAATTGATAAAATCTCTAACGAGACTCTACTGCTAAAATTTAATTCTTCGTACGATATCCATGTAAAATAAAGGATAATAGTAATAAATATAGAATTCCATAGGTCTGTCTTGCACCTCTTTTTGAATACTGGTATTGTCATGCTTTCTTTCTATTCGGATGGTATACTTTTTGTTTGTACTTAATTTGGTGATTGTGTATTTTAAACTTTTGTCTGGATGTGAACCACTCTTGATGTGTGGTTTTGGTAACATGCAAGTCAAACCCCATCACTTTAGAGAGCGACATCTTCGCAACCGCCCGCTAAAAAAAATGGCGGTAAAGTTTATAGAAAATTTTGTGCCAGAAGGTACCAGAGTTTTTTTTAACACAATTAACGTACGAAAAGAAGTTTCCCATTCGCAGATATGATGGGTTGAAATATGTACTGTAATAAAATCCCTGTTTCCGAAGAAACAGAAAAAAGACTAATTAAATTTAAGAAATTTACAATTTTGGATTAGACTATAAGTAGTTAGTTTTGTTATGATTTTCGTTTAGTTTTAAGAAAAATTAGGACGATGTGCAAGAAAAAGGTAATTCATTGAAGTCTATGACCTTCAAATTTTGACCTTGACATTTACATTTTGACAGGTATTGATTTTGGTGACTTTTCAGACGATTTTCGATTCTAAAACCATAGATCGTGTCGATTTAGCCCTTAGGCCTCAATTTCATCCATTTCTGAATCATTTTATATATCTAAATTCCATTTTTTTCTTTCCAAACTTTAACATCAAATTACGAATTCCTCGAAGGAATTTGACACCCGAAAGCGCGATTATCTAAAAGAACGAAAAATTAGCTACAAAATTACAAAATCTTAATCAAATTAATCAATTTAAAGTTTATTAATAATTTCGAATATTTTAAAAGTTGATAGTTATTTTCTTTAAAAAAATCAATCATTTTGGCTAACCTGTGTAATTTATAATTCCCGCCATTTTATCAGCCAATCAGAGAGCCCAGATTCAAACTGAGGCGACCAAATTCGGATATCCAAGAAGCCTTTGTCCAAAAAGGGTATATAAGGCCGCGCAAATTTGACACCGGAAGAGTTCAATTTTGGCTAGAGCGAAGCGTTGTCGAATCTACGTCAATTTAACCTAAAAATTTCTAACCTAAGTTTGAACTTAGAATTTTTTTTTGACAACTCAATTTACTTTTATCTAGTAAAAGTAAACAAGTGTTTCTAAATTATCTTCGAAGAAATCGAAACCATACCTGAGATCGAGTCCAATGTTCCATCTTGTTCCCGAAGGACCCGAGAACTAAATTTCCCGAGAATCCTAAACTTCTAACAACGAAGAACATCCTTCCCGCAAGACCAAGACCAAATGGATCTTTGAGAATTTCTGGGTCATATAACTATCCACATTTTTGCACAAGGATATTGACATCATTACAATAAACATAGCTGCCACCTTCGGAGAAGAACTCAATAAATGACTTCTCTCGATGTCTGTACTCTCTATACCAAGAAATACTCTTTTAGTCGTAAACCTAACAGTTCAGATTTATCTTGAGGTAAACTAAATCCCTGACCAAATCATTTATTGCAGTCTGATCATACAGAATCGGCCGAAAATTAGAGTGTTCACAATCAAGTGAATCAATGTCTTCAGATTTGGTGGAATTGGAGGAATATCGTCAGATTCAAAAGGAGAGGGTTCCGTAACACTTGCTACATTCGGATACTTAATATTATGAGAACTTTTAGAATTAAAACCGATAATTTTAGATTTAGTTAAACAAAAATAGCAGTAATCGTGATTGAAAGATTCACGCCGAAATGTTGGTGTTCTGAAAGGCATTGTTGTAATTGTACTCTTGGTATTATTCCAGCGTCTGAAGGTCTCAACACATGATTTACAAGCTACATATGGAGCCCCAGATTTATACTGCTTTATACTACTTTATACAGATTTAACTGTTTGCAACCTCAAAGTAGAAACGAATACAAATTATTAATCTCAGAAACTTATATGCACGAACAGGCTTAACATAGACACCATTATGTTAGAAAAAAAACGTAAAAAACAGTTTTATTTTCATTTAAGGGCATGTTATTAATATTAAATGATGAGTACATATACAAAGAAGAGCAGAACGCAGACATGGCCTTTGGCTTTTTTGCAACATCATAGATGTAGCTGTATACGTGAGCTACATAGAAAATAATCCAGACTTGCCGCCATCAACAAACTGTAATCAACAATTAACCATGCCGTAGTGGAATTCCGTCTCGTAGTGGAATTCAAAGCATGTTAGGCTGCCCAGTACCATCTACTATTAAAAATCTGCCAGTCAGCCTTCAAAACGAACGTGGCAATTCTAGCAGAATCAAGCAGAAGGGAAATCGTTACCTATGCCCCAGAAGAACACCAACCCGAAAAACTTCTAAAGAATACCAAAAGTCACTAGACAAAAAGACCTCAACATTCAGTAGATATCACCCAATGTGATAGAAGCGCAACCTAAAATAACATTTTTTTTTAAATTTTTTATTTTTTTGTTCTATAAAATATACAAAGAAATGCTAAATCAATAAAAGAAGGTATCATTAATAATTAAACAAAAATGTTTAATTATGTTTCTTCACTTTTAGGAGTTAAAGCACAACTTATATTTGCGTATACATATAATATAGAATAGACAAGTTTAACAATATAAATTTTTAGAAAAAATTGCAAAATTGGGATTTGTACGATTATGACACAAATTAGAATTAGAACAAATTAGAATAAAAAACTTGCTATGATCTTATTTTTGAGAGCTAAAGAGCAAGTTATATCTTGTATTAAAGCTGAAACGTTATATTTTACGCATATAATATAGAATAAACAAGGAGTAAATTATAAAAATTGCTTGTAAATTTGATACCAAAAAAAACATTTAATAAATTTATTTCTTAATATGATAAATAACAATATTTATTTGTGGAGGCTACTCGAAAGTTCAAATGGATAGGGCACCTACAACTCCACTACTACTTCCACCTACAAATCAAAATATATTGATTTGAAAATGAAAGGCCCACTCAAGTATGTGGGTGTAGACACAAAAGTTAAATTTTTGAATGAAATATTGTTGTTCGAAATCAGTTAAGAAACGTTCTTTCATCATAATTAAAATATTAAACATACATACATGTAAAATCATATTTAATTGGGAAATGAAAATGTTCGAGGATAACTTCGCATAGGTCTCTATTTCTATCTTAGAAAAGATACCAAACTGAAAATATGTGAGGCAATTTGCTCCTTCTTTAATTTTTATACAATTTCGAAAAATGAATACTAATCTATGCTAACATCGTTCATTTTGATAAACTTTCAACGCGAATTTTGCTTGGTTTGGTTTATGTTTGAATTAATTTGGTCGATTTTTTGTCAATGTAAATAACAAGTGTTAATAAATTGGATTATTTTTTTTTTAATTCGTGGCTATTTCAGCTTCTTATCTTTTGCCCAAGTTTATAATAATATATGTCCAATCATTAAAGTGACGTAAAAAAGTCTTACATTTTATTTAGCAAGAAAATAAACCAACTTGAATCGTCGTAAACACTTGTTTAACAACTCGGTTAATTGGAAACAAACTTATTAACGTAATAACTCAGAAACAAAAAGGTTGTATTAACAATGCTGACGCAAAAGACGAAATTCCACTCGATCGTACAATAAAAGTCCAAGTATTAAACGATAAAATTGTCAAATATAAAAATACAAAGAGAATTCATAAAAGTGTTTGTAATTGTAGATAATGGATAGCAGTAATGATTCTTCTTTTTCCTTGTCATTTTTATAGTTTATTAATCTAATAATTTGCAGAGCAATTTTCTATTCATACCTTATAATACCTTTTCATTTTGCGTAGAATTATTAGGAATTTTAAGTTTTTAAATGATAAAATCTCTGAAGAGATGAAACATCTAGTGCAGCGTTTCTCCACCTTTCAGTACTCGGGGCCCAACCTAAATATGACGTATATTATACGTTAAAAATTTTGACCCTAATAAAATTTTGGCAGCAGGCAGCATGAAACCTAACAAACTTAGACGCCATTTGGAAACACTTTATAGTGAGTACGTTATAAAGCCCCGAAAATTCTTTGAATTAAAATTAAAGTCGTATGAAGAGCAAACATTATTCTTTAAAAAATTCTGCCAGCTGCGATGGAGATTGTAGAAACTATGTTTGGAGATAATTTTGCCAAACATCCATACCTCTTTCAAATGATACCGTTGTAAATTTATTGCTCACTCAAAGTACAAAAACTAAAAAAAAAAACTACAATATCGAATTGCTATTGCCGAATTGCTACTCAAATTTATATTGTTACATATAAATTTGAGGGAAGCAATATGAGCTATTTCACAGAATTCGTCGAAGACGATCCGTGACTTACTTATTAAGTAAGAGGTATTCTCAACAAAACGCAGACTCCTGTCCAGAAAGAGACCGAGATCCTTAACACAATCGAAAAACGGGATAGGCACAGACCCGACGGTCAACCCGAGTTGATCCCCGCACCCACGGCCACGGGTCGGTTCGAACAGAATAGCTTATGATTTCGTTGGGTTCAGCACAAGACAGTGTCGTTTTGTGTATTTAAGCAAAGCCTCCAAGGTAGAATTGATACTACTCTCAGCATCCGCGGCATCTTGTGTATAGAAGGATCTGTATATCTGAGTATCGTCGGCGTACAGGTGGTAGTTGTATCCCAGAAGATGGCTTGGTAGGTCATAGGTATATAAAGCGAACAGAATTGGTGATAGGATAGCACCCTGGGGAACACTGACATCCAGAGAATCCGAATGGAGACGATCAACAACAACTCGCTGTCTGCGGTTGGCCAAATATGAGCAACTCAGCGCCACCGCTCCCTCATCCAAACCCATTGCCACAAGTATAGCCAAGAGTATTCTATGGGAAACCATATCGAAGGCCCGCGTGAAATCCAGAAGTATAAGAGCCGTAAGTTTTCCCTTGTCCGTAGCCGAAACAATGTCATCAATCACGCAAGTCACCGCGGTGGCACATCTATATCCCGGTCTAAAACCTGACTGATAGCAAGGCAACAAGTTAAAAGTGTTAATATGGCGACGGAGCTGAGTCTGCAACAATTTCTCAAATATCTTAATCTTAATATCTTATAATCTACCGATGGTGCTCGTACAATGTCTGGAAGATTCCAAACTGTACAAGCACTTGTGAAACAAAAATCTCCGCAACGTGTCTGGACCTATTGTATGATCCACAGAGAGGCTCTGGCTTCCAAAGAAATGAGTCCTGGTCTCAACATTCTGCTAACGACGGTTGTAACTGTAGTAAATTACACTACATAAAAATGAGACCCCTAAATTCAAGAATCTTTGATGCACTTTGCAAAGATATGGGTGCAGAACATTCGACGTTGCTATTTTATTGCGAGGTTAGATGGTTATCGCGTGGGAAATTTCTACAACGTGTTTATGAGTTAAAAGAGAAAATTGCCACTTTTCTAGAAAAGGAAAACTGCCCGAAAGCCGAAAAGTTTCGATATGCTTTATTTGTGATGAAATTGAGTTACTTGGTCGACATATTCGAGAAATTAAATATCCTGAATCTACAACTAAAAGGAGCAAACACACATATGTGACCTGGACTACGGAAGGGGGTTTACGTGTCAAGGGTTCGATTTTGTCATTTGAATCATTCTAATAATGTAAAGTGCGGTCTTTTCAATGAACTTAACCTCAGCTTCGCAACTATCTTCGCGGCTGAGTTATTTGCATCGAAAGTTTAATGTCTTTAAATTAGAAACGCAAAATATAAAATTTAATTTAAATTTTTTTTTTTGTAGAAATAAAATTAAATTTTCGCACATAAACCTCCTTTCCGTAGTCCAGGTCACATATGTTGGATAGCAGTGATGAAGTTAGTGTAACAATAGAAAGTTTATCCATATTGGCACAGAATTTTAAAAAGTATAAAGTATAAATTATAAAAGTAAAAAGTAACCAAAGAAGCAGAATTTTCAGAATTCAGTCATTCAACGTGAACTGTTCAACATAACCAGATCAATTCATTTGATTTAGGTTATTCCATTCTACTTAAAACTACATCATCAACAAATGAGAGCACAAAGCAAATCGTCAAAATGTCAATACTTTGTACGAATTGCCAAATACGAAAGTATCAATTTTATACCATCAAGCCCGAGACAGAAGGCCAATCTTACCCTATAATTCAGTAAACTCTACATAGAATTTAACATTATTTAAAAAATCTAATAGTTTTTGAAAATTATATTTTTATTTGTTTCCAAGAAAACAAATACTTATTGTTAGTTATTTTTATACCATAATTCATTCTGTATTAAACCTACATACCAAACAGACGAATTATAATATTTTTTATACTTTAATAAAGTAGACTGATAGATTCATTATAATGTGATACATCCACCACATTATTGGCGACCCTGACGATTAAATTTGATAAAAAATTAAAATGTGGTACATTCACCACATAATGGTTAGATGACGTTCTGTCTGGTTCACAGACTGGCGATCAAAGGCCATCTGATTTTTATCGACAGATATTATTAAGTGTTGAAGATTCCCAAATGGTGATCCAGAGTTTGTTAAAGAAGTTGCCGCGAGCTATTTCAGTTGTTTTACTAGTTCTAGCTTCTGGAAAAGAAGATGTTAATGACGTGTTTACAATTACGGATGAAATTTGGGATTAGTTATCTTCTAACCTCTCATCTTCTTTTTCAATGACTGAAGTAGGACCCAAATCGCTCACTATTCACATCAACAACGTCATTTGAAAATTCTACTGCGAATAGTTCAGAAATTCTTAAAACATTGCAAGATTTCTCAAATTCTTGTCAGCTTCTTTTACAGACCATGACACAAGGCCAGATTTCTATTAAATCACAGGTCAATTCCATTAACCAACGTTTAAATAACGAATTAAATAAACGTTTTCCGTTGTTCATCAATCTTCTTTTTCCATATGTACATACCATACAAAGTTTGGCGATAATGCTCTCAATTGTCAAGGTTCGTGGTGCAAATTTTTTAATTTCTTCATTGAAAAAACGAAGTCATCTAATTCAAATCGAAGTTCATAAAACTGAATGAAGTTTCAATAGAAAACAGTCCCTCAAGTAGAAATTTCATTTTAATAACTAAACGTAATTCACGTCAACCATCAGTTCATCTTATTAGTCAGCGTCTTTTTATCTACGACGATAATAACAATGTGATTTTTCTTATCGATACAGGTATTGACGTTTTACCATTTAAACTATTCCCATCCTTAAAAAGAGATTCAACTCCATTTCTTTCAGCAGCTAATAACTCTGCAATCAATACCTACTATTATTATTCAATACCAATTATAGGATTTTTTATACAAGTTTGATATTCCCGTTGACATCAAAAATAAGCGTCCAATTCATTCTAAAACTAAATTATACACTATTGGTTCAATTCATCATTCTAATATACCTAACCCTAAACTATTTTTTATTAAAACTCCATTTATTAAACTTCTAAAATCTTTCTCGAGCTTGACTTCTTCTTCGGACTTTTCATTGTCTGTCTTGCATAACGTTAAACACCGTATAATAACAAATGTTCGACAGACGTTTGGATCCCTTAAAAATTTGCGATTGCCAAAAAAGAATTTGAATTTTAAGCTCCACTTGCATGGTCGTAAAATTTTAAAAATATAGAAACTGAAAAATCTGCACGTCAAACAAGATATTTAGATTACATTGTTTAATTTACTTCTGATATTCAGTATATTAAAACTAATTCAAATATTGTAGCTGATACTCTTTCCAGGATCAATATTGATGATCTTAATTCTTCTTATCCTGATATACAAGCTATTGCAGATGCTCAATCAAAAGATATTGAATTTCAACATCTATTTTCTAAACAATCACCAGAAAACTTTATTTTTAAACTATCTAGACTCGCAACTTTCTTTTCGGATTTATTTCTTTGGCATGAAATTCCTTGTTGTACTCCAAAGATATACGTACCGGCAATATTTCGTAATGACATTTTTAAAAAATTCCGTAATTTATCTTATTCCGGTTTTCGCGCTTCTCTTCATTCCATTAAAGCATGTTTCTTCTGGTCTCATATGTCGAAAAATTAAAACATGTCTTACTTTGATTTGAGCATATACATATTGATCTTGTTGGTTCACTCACCCCCTGCTAAAGATGTTCTTATGTTCTAACTATCATAGATAGATTTACTTGCTGGCCAAATACATATCCCCTTAAGGATGTAAGTGCCTCTTCTATTGCAAACGCCGTATATACCGTAATTACTTTCCAAGATTCGGTGTTCCACACACCATTGCACAAGACCGGGGGAAACACTTTGAATTCCATTTTGATTCGTACATCCTCCTGTCACCCTAAAACCAATGGGATTTTAGAGAGATTCCATAAATCTCTTGCAACATCGATTGTTGCCGGAGGAAGCAGCAACAGATCTGACATGCAATCTCCCGATGCAATCTCACATGCGATCTCCCGATGATTCTGTTAGGACTCTGATCTTCTTTCAAAGAGAATCTGGGATGTTGCCTCTTTAAGCCTCTTCGTTTACCCGGAAAATTTTTTGTTAACTCACATGTTTGTCTTGAGAGTGAACCTCTCTTAGAAGAACTCTTACGTTCTGATTTTGTTTTCGTAAAAATTGAAGGTCTTAAACCTTCACTTTCTATTCAATACGAAGGACCACATAAAGTTATCGAAAAGTTTGAAAACAATTTTGTCTTTTCGCGCTACAACAAGCATATTGATCGTTTACAACCAGCTTTCTTGCTGAACAAGAAAATGGTAAACAAAATGGGAGATTGCTATTTGAAAAAAAAAATAGCGACGAAGTCATAACATGTTTAAAAATGTCGGTAAATATTTAAAATGTATACCAAAAAATTGCAAAACATTTATATCTTTAGACCCATCTCAGCGATTTGTTCATAAAGCCATTTGTCCGTTTTTAATTGTTTTAACGAATTTATCCGTTACTTTTGGGAAGTACTGTATAACAAATAGACGTATTTATCTTCGAATTAACATATTTTTTATATTTTAATAAAGTAAATTATTTAAAATGTGGTATATCCACCACAAAAGGCTTTTGTAAGGCTATAAAATAATGCACATACAAATTGTTTATTTTCAAAAATATCCGATGCTATCCAAAAAAAAACTTTTAATAAATTTATTTTTTAATATACTAAATAACAATATTTTAGGAGGCTACTCGAAGTTTCAAATCGATAAGACCCAATAACTCAACTACTACTTCCACCTACAATCAAAATATATTGATTTGAAAATAAAATGCCCACTCAAGTATGTGGGTGTAGACACAAAGGTTAAGCTTTTCATTCGGGTTACAAAAACCAACGAAACACATTCAAGTTTTCAGAATTCAGGCAATGAATCAACGTGAGCTGTTCAACATAACAATTCATGTGTATAGGTAACTCCATCCTACTTAAAACTACATCATCAACAAATAAGAGCGCAAAACAAAACGTCAAAATATCAACACTTTGTACGAATTGTCAAATACGAATGTAGCAATTTTGTACCATCAACATTATGTATTATACATTTATGTATTATACTTATTAATTTATGTATTTATCTTATAGATACCGCTATCTAAGGGATAACTTTTGAAATATCTGTAACCCGCGGATTGGGTGTCGGATAAGTTGCTATCTAAGGGTGCGTTTACGTTGGAGCTGCGATAAACGATACTAGCAAAACAACGAAATTGTTGTCATAGTTTTATATGCAGGTGTTTATATTGGAGTGACGCATTGTCACACGTTTGACAGCCGACTAACGATAAGAGCGACGCTAAATGTATTCCTTATTTTCTTTCCTATTATCAGGTATGGTCGGCATGGATATCGACTGTTTAATTAGTGAAATTTTTGTTAGATCCCTCTTGTGGGACCAAAAAGATAAAAATCACCACAACAGATTTGTTCTGACAAATCATTTGCAATTCATTTTGCGCAGCTCTTATCGCTGCTCTCATTGTTGCTCTTATCAACGTTTAAGGAATAACTGCGGATACCTAACCTCAAATAGGATTTTTACTGACGTATAAAATCCGAGCGTTTTGCTATTTCAGTTAAATTAGAAAAGTAATATAAACTTAAATAAAAAACTATTCATAATTAACATTAGATAAAATTATCATGGATAATTTCTTCGACATTGGAGATGAAGAACAAATTTTTGAAGAAATCAATGAATTATTTCCTATAAGAAGCGAAAGGATAATGAGGAGTAGAGTTAACCACTTAAATATTCATTCAGATGTTGAATTTATGACGAGATTTCGTCTCTCGAAAAAAAGTTTTCATCACCTTTTGAATGAAATAGAAGATGTAGTAAAACCTCCATCCATGACGTAAGTAATTTGTTAATTGTTATTATTTAATGTAAAATTCATCAAAATTTTAGTAATAATGCTGTACCTCCTTCAAACCGTTTGTTGCTGACTCTTCGGTTTTATGCAACAGGTAACATGTTGCTATCCATAGCAGATTTTGCAGGAGTTGCAGGAGATCATGTTAGTTGTACCATTGCAAACTTAAGACCGCAATATTGTAGAATGCCGGAAGGTGTTGAAATCGCAAATGCACAAAGGCAGTTTTATGATACTGCCCGGTTTCCGTTTGTTATCGGTGTAATTGACTGTATCCATATAAGAATTCAATCCCATCAAGAAGATGTTTGCATTCCTCTTTGGTGAAATTGGTGGTTCGTCGCCTTTTCCCAGTCTCCATTTCCAAATTTTTATTTCAAGGTTAGAACAGGTTAGAATATCGTCAAAATACCTAATACACCTTTTTACACAAGCTAAAAGTCTACAACTTGTGTATAAAAATTTTCAACTAGTAAATAAATCTACAAATACCAACAATCTATTATATGTATCAGATAAAACAGATATATTAAAAGGAGACTCTCATTCCTTTCTTTCTTCAATAAATTACTTGATTTGATCGAAATAATAAATCTTGTTAATAGAAATCTTCTTCGTGCTATGTTAATAGGAGAAAGGAATTAATCAAAGTGTTGAGTAATTTCATTTAGTTACACAATATAAAATTTGTTGCTTTGGTAGAAAACACGCTTATAATTGAAAGATTGATTCAAATTAAAGCCTGTCAATACAATATCATGTTATTATTCAAGTTTCTATTGTGGAAACTTTATACTTACTTTATACCTCATATCCTATTGGAGACCCTTATCAACCTTATGGTGGAGTAATCAATATTACTACTTAGTTCAGAAGAACTTAATATTAATAAATTAGAAGCGATAAAATTACGAATATAATAAAAACGTTGAAATGTAAAATAATATCAAAACTTGCTACTCTAAGTTTATTATCTTTTGTCACTTTACAATTATCATATGTATACACAATATAATTACCAATATTATTTAAATACAAAATTAGTAAAAATATAATAAATTAAAAAAATAGTAATAAAAAGTAACCGGCTTTCCAATAGCTAATAATACTGCTTTGTGCGTACTAATGGGTCTTAGCTATTCTAGTTACCGGAGAAATTTCATATTCAGTATCAACTATGACTTACCATGCGAATGCAATGTATGAAAATCACATGGATAATACTAATTTTAATCAATAACTAAAATGAATGGAGGAGTGAATGAGTATGTCTTTTAGGGCCAAAACAGTATACGAAACTGCTAACCGTCTCTATATTGTCATCTTCAACTTCTAAATGTACTAGTATATTTCCACCACCAGCCTTTGCTACCATATACTTGGTCTTTGTAAATTTATCTTTAAGCAAACATCTGAATCAAATTGTTCCAGATGTTCGGAATCCTGCATCTCTTACTACCTTTCGCTGGGCAATCTTCTTGTATTCTGACGTTACAGGAAACTTTCCCGAGACTTAAACGTATCATGGCTACCAGATAAGGAGGTATATTAAACCGCGTCATTACTTCGAATAATTTGTCTCTCAGTATGGTGTCGTATGCGCAACTGAAATCCACGAAAATACGATGTGTGATTGTACTCCATACACTTTTCCAGTGTTTGTCATAATGCAAAGATAGACCATATCTATTGTTGATTTATTCTTTCGGAAACCGGTTAGCTCTATAACTTCTTCTACGTATAATTGAAGTCTGTCTATAGTACGTTCATTCCATTCGTTATATTTGTTGTTATGATCAAATTTATCATACAAGGTCCTCCACGTGTTGTACCAATGCGGTGCACCATTTTTAAAAAGGTTACCTAGTATTTCGTCAGAGTCTGGAAATTTATTATTTTTGAGAGACTCGAAAATGGTCTATTATTTTGTCGGCGGGGAGAGTCTGTTAACAATCGTTTATGGAGTCGGTATTGATATTGGTGTTGACCCTTTCCTCTTCTTCTTCTAGTTCTTTTTAAAAGTGTTTTGAAGTGGTCTACCCATCTGTTAAGTATTTCTTACTATTAAGATTCCACTATTCCGACGTGTTTTTTCATAAGTAGTCAGAAGTTAGTGTGTTTCCTTTTCGATTCTTCTTTCAATGCTTTGATGACGTGCATACTAATCAGCATGTCATAAACATTCAAAAGTTAAAACAATATAAAATATATTCTGTATTGTCATGGAAGGCATTCGGTAATGGTAATTGCAGAACTTTTGATCTTTCTTCTATTCCGTGCAATGTTTGTGCATATCTTCTAACATCATATTATTATCTCAAATTCTTTTTTTATCAGTGTCCATAGATGTTGGTCGATAATACAGCATAAGCAGTATTAATGGAAAAAATGCTGGTATAAATTCATTTCGTTGTTGAGGTGTTTGTTTCTGAAATAGTATCATGGGCCTTGTTGATGAATGTGTAAACGGCCATGAAAGTAAAGGCATGACTTTTGATACAAGCGATACTCTATTTTTCTACATTTCAACGTTACGTTTGTTCTATATGTTGTATTTGTCTATTTCTGATGCGTATCCTTCAGCTGATTCAATATCGGTGGGCTGTCTCATTTTTAGTCTACCGTTGATCAAGTCCAGGCGTATGTTGTTCAAATCATGGGCCAAAACGTCCTCCGCCCCTTTGTCTTCTAAACTATGAATCAGGAGCTGACCTTTAAAAATCATTAGTAGTCTTTGACCATTCTAGAATTATCGTTAGGTTAAAAATGCCTCAATCAGATATTCGCAAACGCTCATGTAACTGCGTTAAATTATTCGATCTCCACTAAATACAGTCATAAGGTTTTGATCAACGGGTTTGATTTCCAACCGTTGCCTTTCTTTATTCCAGTCTGTGCTTTTTCTATTTCCGCAATCACGTTACATAGATTGTAATTTTATCGTCTCAATTTTGATTTCAATAGTGTACAGATTTACGAATTTTGCTTCGGATGAAGATTAAGGTTTACATGGAAAATATAAGGAACCGAAAATAATCCTAAAGATACTTAGAGTAACAAAGAATAAGTACGATTTCTAGAGTTGATTCTGGGGTTGGTTGTGCTGATTTAACTAACGTCCCTCGGTTGGAGCAATCTTTTCTTTTTGGAGGTTTACTACACCAAACTAGACGTTTTTTGTGTTTTTAAAAGGAATTTATGTTTAATCACAAGATAAAAATTGCTTATCTCTATTTTAATGGTGTCAGATATCGCACACTTGCCATATCGTCGGCTTAATCTGCAAAACCCGTAAGTCCACTTTTGGTCTAAATTGACATTTTAGTAGCATTTGTTGAGGAAAAAATAATTTATTGACTGAAAAAATTACATATTCCTGTAAAAATTACTTTTTCGTTAATTTAAAATTTAGTAAACCCCGCAGGTCCATGCTCGTTGAATCTGACACGTAATAGCCGTAAGTCCTCATTGCAGAGTAATCCAGCATGCAGTGAACAGAGGGTCTGTTGAAAAACAAATTATATGTAAACATCCAGTATCAGTGTGACTTTATTTGCAATTTTTGCTAAAGGTAAGTTATTCTATATTATGTTATATATTAACACAGTTGGACTTGTGGGATTTGCGAAAGGTTTCGCATAATAAAATAATTTATAATTTTATTTCAGCAAACATAATTGAATATGTCAAAGACAAAAAAAAATTATAGGCATGCTGCCGAATAACCAAGTCACACACAATGCAATGAACAATCAAAACAATATTGTATAATTGAATGAAATTTTAAATGAATCTTATCCAGAATCAGTTGCTAGAAACAATCATTCATGTCCTATAATGCACAATTGTAACCCTGTAACACCTTTCTGTGATAATGAACAGAGTATTGAAACTAGTATCATGTTACCTTATAATCAACAAATAGACAATATTACGAACGATATTAGTTTGTGCAATCCGACACCAATACAGGACGATAAAAGCTTGTTATTATTAGACATTCCAGAAATTACTGATTCCCTTTGTGCCATCGAATCTAGTTTTAGTTTTACACAACAATATGATAATATAGGAATAAGTGATGGAAAGACTGACGAGATAACCTTAGAAATAAATAAAGTTTGCAAAGCCTTAGCGAGTATAGAATGTGATATTGAAGAGAATAAAAAGACTGGACTAGAAAATAATGTGCTTTTAGAACATTTACCATATAAAAATATTGAAGAAGAGATAGAAGTGCAAATAGATGATCCGGATTATGTGCCTGAATTAAATAGTAAACATGAGGAAGATGAGGAAATGGATACTGATAATGAGGATCCAAATTATGTACCTGAAACTGCCATCCATCCCAAAGATGATGTAAGCAATGACACAGCTCAACAATCTGACTTACCAGAGATGAAAAGGAAAAGAAACAAGAGACAGTTTGTAGACACCGAAACATGGTATGAAAATAAAAGAAAGTCGTTTCGCGAACAAGGAAAAGAATATTTAGGAAGAAAAATGGTCGACGAAAAATGGAGATACGATTTGCCAAAAGAGGAGAGAAAAATGCAAGAGTGGTACAACTGCAAACCTTCCTTGCGTGAGAATTCAGTGCTAAAATGTCGCGATTTTTCAGAAACGGAGAGGGAAAATATTTTTGATCATTTTTGATCAGAAATGACATGGTCTACAAGAAAAGTGTATGTGTCATTATTAATTGTATCTAAGCCTATTAATAGTTAATAGACAAAGAAATAGAAAAGAGGATAAAGTGTCAAGAAGAAGCGAGACTTTAGAATACTACTTAAAAAAAGCAGGTGATCATTTAAGAGTATACAAGCAAATGTTTTTACGCACACATTGCGTAAAAGAGAACATGGTTTTGGACTGGTTGAAGGAAATTGCTCGGGAAAAGAATATAAATAAAGATGTGGGAGAGAATACTGAAAAACAACAAGAAAAAAAATTTATTAAAGAAAAAGCTACTCGATATCAGAAAGTGAAAGAAAATATACAGCGTTTTTTAAATGAGTTACCAAGGGTCGAATCTCATTACTGCCGATCGTCATCATCAAAATTTTACTTAGAGCCATTATGGAGGTCAAAATCGTCAATTTATACATTTTACAAACAATGGTGTGCAGATAATAAATACAAGTTCGCATCCAGTATATCATTTGATCATGTTTTTGAGAAAATGAACTTGTCGCTCTTTCGTCCAAAGAAAGACGAATGTGACAAATGTGTAAGTCATAGAACTGGAAATCTATCAGATGAAATTTTCAACTTACACCAGACAATGAAAAAAGAAGTAAGGGAAGAAAAAATAAAAGATAAAGAAGCAGAAAGTTATATGCGTGGACCTGCAATCAGTTCTGCTATCACCGAAGTCAAATACTTCATCACTTTACTTCAAACGGAAGTTATATTATGTGTCCGTATCATGTAACAATACATCGAAGGTCGTAAGAAAGGTACCACACATCCCCTAAGCTTATTTCCAAATAACAAAACTCTCAAATTTATTAAGAATTGAATAAAAAATTAAAAGAAATAAGGTAATTATACTTTTAAATCTCTTTATGTAAACGTTATTTCTTGTCTTTTTTTCTCATAGTTCAACGAACTATGTTAACTAATACCAAAAATATTTACTTAAAATGTAACAACGCACTTCCCCTTTATTGCAAATACCTCATTAATGTTTCGACACATTGGAACGAAATATGTACCGAAAAAAAAATTTGTAACGTAAAGTTATTTAACTTATTATCCGTCCAAAGCATGGTCAGGGAGTGTTGCGTAACCTTCGACGAAGTAGGTTACCGTGTCTCTTTTCTTTTGCTTATTTAAAATAACTCGTTCGACATGACAAAACCGAAATTTATCTGTATTCATTTTCTCCTATAGAAACGTGACTGAAATTTTGTGCTTCATTTTGTGTAATTAAGTTGATTTAAAAGGAGAATATTTAGTTATATAAGATATGGTTTTAGACTTGCATAATATTACTTTAGTCGACATTACATTAGAATATTAATTATTTGAAATTAAAAAGTTTTGTATTTAACATATTTTAATGCCTAAAACTAATTTTCATAAAGTGTACCATTACATCTGATCTCCAAGGTGTCACATTAGTAATTAACGCGTGTGACTGACCTCGGACTTATGCCTGAAGAAGATTGCAACATGGCAATCAAAATATCAAACACTATTTTAATAGATTCATGGCTAAATATCGAAGATTTATTTGTAATAACACCATGAAAGCTTTCAAACCCGTTTTATGTGTATTAATGTAAACATAACTTAGAATATATGAATAATTTGTATATTTTTTTTAAATAAGTGTGACATTATTTCTTAACTTGAAAATTAACTGAAAAAAATAAAATTAAAAATGATCTTATGCAAACTTTAATATGGAAAATACTTATTTCTTTTGAACCTTTTAAACGGGATTTACCAACATTGCGCAGAGATTAAGAATGCACACTTCATTTCACAAATTTCTACGTTATGACAAAACGATATATATGTACATAAATGTCAAAACTGAAATAAAAAAGATTGATTAAATTTTATAAAAAGAAATAAAATACTTAAGTGTGACTAGAAGAAAGATGTTCCTTAGTCTAGTAATACCTGTGAATGGATGTTAGAAATCCTTTTACGGTTGATTGTGATTCGGTTGAGTCATGAGAATATACTATCATGATATTATATACATGATAGTAATCTTTTTTTTTGTGCTTCATTACTTTATTTAATTGTTTTATTTAATTTTGTTTTTCTCTCTTTTTGTATAATATATTTTTATATATTATATAATTATATATTATAATTATTGTATTTAATATTTGTAATTTCACAACACTATGATTTCCTTCTGCCATTTAAACGTCAAGTCACTGCTACCATCTTTTGATGCTCTAAAAAATATTATTCAAAACGCTCATTATGATATAATATGTCTTACAGAAACGTGTTTAACAGATTCTGTAAACTCTAGTGACTTCTATTCATAAAGGTTTGAAATTTTGGTAGCATAGGTTGTTCATTCGGAACTTTCGATCTAAAACATTTTCAAGATGGCTGCCACTTCCGGTCCACCGGAAGTAGACCATAACTTCGTTACTTTAAATGGAATGCTACAGTTTTTAATACACTTTTTAATTGTACATAAAAAAATATGTTGACTATTAAAAAACAATTAAAGACAATTATTAATTCATTATTATTAACTCATAAAAAGTAGTTATACTGAAAAATTGTAAACGATTGATAGTTTCAAAACTAATTTTCAGTATTCACTGTCGAATATCTGTAGACACCACCCTGTATATTAGCCATTTTCTTGAAAATGCGCAAATATGCGCAATTTATTTTTTTAGGAACGGAAAGTATAGGCTTGAAACTACATAAAAAAACAAATTTCAACCTGGGATCTTGTGGGCCTTTTTTTGTAGCTTAAATTAAAGTTTAACAGTGCAAATAAAATATGTTTATGAACAGTGTTGAGAAAAAGATAAATATATCCAGCATTCAAGAAGCTATTACAGTGTTACATAAACAACACATACAGTATAAAATTATAGTGAAATTTCATAAGGGTACAACTTTTAATATGTTTACAATCGTTTCTCAATATTAATCAAATGTTTTTGGAAATTGATATGCAAAATAAGTGTTAATTTTACATGTCATTTTTATTCAAAGTTGAAGTTTATAAAAAGTGGTTAATGCGGAGTAGCGAGTATTAGGATATAACCTAACGATCCCCATTTGCCAAAATATTAAAAAAAGAAATTAGTAAAATCATGTTATGGCCGGTAATTTCAAACTTGCTAACACTGTGCGCCATGGGCTTCATATAAATCAGAGTAAGTCTCTTGCCATTATTTCCGGCCCGAAGAGCCTCAGACAGCAAGTTGCGGACAGTCTCCATCTATTTGTGAACAATGAACCGTTACAATTCCATAAAACAGTAAGGAATTTGGGTGTCTTATTAGATGAGAGTTTGACTTTTAATGATCACATCAACAAATGCATACAAAGGGGGTATGGGAGTTTGAAGGTTATCTACTCGAACAGACATTATTTGAACCGTAACACAAGGAAATGTCTCTGTGAAAGTCTGGTCTTGTCACTTTTTAACTATGCAGATGTTCTGTACTCTTCTTTTTTAGCCTGTCTTAAAAGAAAAAATTCAAAAACCGCAAAATTTCTGTATACGTTTACTGATGGGCTTCACCGAAGTGATCATGTAAATGATAAGTTGCCAAAATTAAAATGGTTAAACATGCAGGGAAGGAGCTGCACTCTATATACCTCTACCACCGGATCCTCCATCTTTATAAGCCACCTTACCTTTATAACAAAATAAGTTTTCGCGGGGATATACACACTGTAAATATTAGATTTGAAGGGAGATTATCTCCACCTACTTTTCATACAGCTTTTTTCAAAAAGTCATTTTCCTATCAGATCGCTAAGACAATGAATGAATTTCCTCTTGAGTGGACAGTGTGTGCATCATCAATAACTTTTAAAAGATACATGCTAAATTATTTGAATGGGCGGCAGTGACCTTCACGTTTGTAAAAATAGCTTTGCACCTGCATTATGTTTTTTTCTTTTTGTTGTATATTGTTGTAGTTAATGCGCATTCTATTAATGTTTAAATTCCCTATGGCATGGTGGAAGAACAACATGAGTTGAACCATGCCATAAGATTGTTCTCATGTATGAATTTTTTTATTTTTATTATTGGTAATTATTTAATTTGCTGTTTATTTTTGTTTTTTCTTCTATTATTTTCAATGATTTATTACAATGATTTTTTTTGTATGCTATTAGAACAATAAAGCAATTTATTATTATTATTATAAGTTTCAGACATTAAAAGTAACGGTATAAATCAAATACCGAAATAATGGTATCGTGTTTTATAAAAAAGTTTCTAATTGATGCGAAACATTTCAAAGCGTGATTTTTCAGTGAAAATTAAGGGGTGTCTTTCATATATCTTTTTGTTCAAAACCCCTTCTGCTCCAAGTTACAGCCCTCTAAAGTTAGGGGAAAAAATTGTTTTTATTTAATAAATCCACTGTGGAGGAATTTAGAAGAATGAAATTTGGCAGGTAACTGTTGGTAATAAAATGACACCTTTTGACGATTTTTGTAACCCTAAAATGTTATTACAAGGGGGTGAAAAAATCAACTCCTATAATATTTTCCATCAGAACTTTTTAATGCGCCTACAATTTTCTATTTAAAAACTTGATTTAACTTTTGATAAACTTTTTTGTCCATAAAAAAATTAAATAATACTCAGACCCATTTGACATAAATCCACAGATTGGTTATTAATTATTTAAAAATGTCAAGTAGGCTGGTATTATAATGACAAATATTTTCATTGTGATTTTGGCCGTGTTATTTTTCTATCTCTTCGAGAAGATGGACATTTTTCAAACAAAACTGCCGATTACGGATGTTCACGAGAAGTACGAACCCACGAGAGTACTAGAGAAAGAAGTTCTTGATTTAATTGAGGACTCTCCCGGAACTAGTACAAGAAAAATTGCTCAAGAATTAAACTTAAGCTATTCCAGCATATTTAGGATTTTAAAAGAACAACTGTTATATCCTTATCATTTACAACGAGTCCAAGCGCTCTTACAGCAGGATTTTTTACCTCGTTTAATTTTTTGCCAATGTATTCTTCAAATGGTTACACAAACACCGCAGTTTTTATGTCGTATTTTGTTTACTGATGACGCGAATTTTTCATAAGAATCCATTAGAAATTTGACATAAATTCACAGATTAGTTATTATTTATTTGAAAATGTCAAGTAGGCTAGTGTTATAAT
Source organism: Onthophagus taurus (assembly GCF_000648695.1). Lineage (NCBI taxonomy): Eukaryota > Metazoa > Arthropoda > Insecta > Coleoptera > Scarabaeidae > Onthophagus > Onthophagus taurus. The sequence goes on along the minus strand of NW_019280631.1, from coordinate 49,995 downwards.
GACAAATAATTTGTGATTGTTGTGATTTTGTCCGTGTTATTTTTCTATCTCTTGGTTTAAATAGATGGATTCAATCTGCAACTTTTTTGTCTCTTAACATTTTCTCATAAAATTGTTAGTTTGATCACAAAAAAAATAATATACAGACACATATGGCATAAATTCAGACTAATTATTACAATGTCTAGAGTTTTATACGCATGTACTGAAAACATTTTGGACAACTGAATGAAATCTTATTGAAAGAATGGCAAGAAATGCATTTAGTTGAAAAAATATGTAAATTAAGAAATATTACAGTAATAATTGTAGTACTAATAACAATTAACAAAACTAGAAAAACAGATAATAACAACGTTAACAAAATATCAATAATAAGTCATAATAAATGTTGAAAATGCCACCCTCAGCAGGAACGCACGATTGCATATGATGCGATGATACGATTCCGTAAATCATTGATATTTTCAACAGGAGTTGAAAAAACCAACGTTTTAAGAAAACCCCAAATAGATACAAAAATCTAATGGATTTAATTCTGGAGATCTTGCAATTCTGAGGACCACCGTGGCCTATCCAATGATTTGTATAAACTTCGTCTAAGTAGCGACCAGACAATTCTCTCCTGATTTGTATGAAAACATCATCGAGAAGCTGAGGCAACTCCTCTTCGAGGAAATGACAGTATGCGTCTCCATTTAATCTCATTCGAAGAAAATATGGTACAATTAAATCATTGTCAATGACACCAAGCCACACATTTAATGAAAATTGCCGATTTCAATTTTCCTCAATAAACCGATAACGCGTAATGCAACTGCTTTTAAACTTTATCATTGCTGACACTTTTTAGAACGAGTTATCTGGTCTAAACGGAAACCACCAATTTTCATTCGTTTCAAGCTATATCTTTTGTTTTTCTTATGACAACCAAATCGGTATTTTTATTACTGGGATTGTCTAATAAATTTTTGTATACACGAGAAATACCTCTAATCCCACCTCCTTGTATCCTCCATTATGTTAATACGAATTCCATTGTGTTTATTATGAAGGGTATCAAATTTATTACTACTTTTTTAATCTTTTTTAGCACAGTCACAAGTGTTTTTGGTTAGTAATCATTATAAGAAAATGACTTTATAGACATGATTGACATCTAAAAAAGAATACCTAATATTTAACTGTTCAATAACTCACAACCAGATGAATATTATTGACGTTGTTTCAATTTTTACAATGTTAAGCTAACCTGAATGACGTCACGAAAAGAAGAGCGATCATGAGCAGAAGATCCGCCTCGACACATAGAATCTACGAGGCCTTCTGCAGCTGAGGAAACTGCACATAATTGAAAGCGAGACGGAAGCAAATACACATACATAAAGTAAGCTTCCTTTCCAAAATTCACTGGAAAGGTAGCGGTTACTTCAACACATCTCAGAGCTCCACAGTATATTTTTCGAGATATACGAATGAGAGTCACAACGGAGGTGCGCTGCTAGTTCCTAAATCAAAAACCGGACACGAGAACATCAACAACTTCTACGGTCTGTTGGGAAAAACTATAAAACCTACTTCCCCAAGAAAGAAATTCTGGTAATCCAAGGTGATATGCATGCAATGATCAGGAATACAACCGGCGATGATGCTTATAGAGAGGTAGGAAATTTTGCACCTGGCGTAAGAACTGAACGCAGCGAACGTCTACTACAGTTTTAGCAAGAATACACTATTTCAACACCATCCACGCTTACTGTATACTTGAAAATTACCGGGAGACAGATTCAGGAGTCAAATTGATTTCATCATGGTCGACGCACACTGAAAACATCAGTAATCAACTGCAAAACCTTCCAATAGAACACAGATTGAAACTGAAATCAATACAAAGGACACCCAAAGCCAATAAGATGACACCGGAAGAAATTCAGACCTTCAAGCCGGAAATACAACCTCGATTAATCAACATTAAGACGCCTCAAATTAAAATATAGAAATGGGGCAGCTTCAAACACACCACACAAGAAACAACTACAGGGATCTACAAAAATTGGCAGAAGAATAAACAACATAAGCACTTGATCAAACAATAAAGCTAATCGAAGAGAGTCAGATACTGAAGATGAGAGGTTTAACACTTCGGAAGATAGAACCCTGTGCAGGCAATTATGTAGACAAATATAGAAGAAGTACCGACAAGATAAAAACAACTACATTTAGAAGATCCACGATCTACGAGAAAAGCGGAAAGATATTGTGATAAAAGAACAAAATAGTGGAGAGACGGAGAAAAATCTGCAATAAACTATACACCGAAGAGGGAAGTGGTGGGACTGTGCCAAAAACTGCGGACGCCGAATTAAAACCGAACGTACTAGGAACAGAGGTGCGATAAGTCACCTAAAGTCGAATAAAACATCAGGCCCCCGACAATATCACCACGGAAATGATCCATACACTAGAAGACGACAACGCGGACATTAAATTGGACCTATGCAACTAAGGCCCACTTTTACCATCTCTTGGTAAATTTATCCGATAGATAAATCGGCGCTCTTAGCCAATGAGGGCGCTTAAAACCGCTGTAACCATGGTAATTATCTATAGGGTAAATTTATCAAGAGATGGTAAAAGTGGGCCTAAGTACAGCAGCCTAAAGATTGGACAAAATCGATTTTTATACCAGTACGCAAGAAAGACTCTACACGAAAATGTGAGAATTATCAGACATTCACACTTATCTCTCTGGCCAACAAAGTCGTGTTGAGAATAATCGATCAAAAGCTTAATTATTATCTAGAACGATAAATTCCTTCAGAAAAAGCAGGCTTTGTTAAAAGTAGAAGAAACAGAGATCAGATCTTCAATATTCGACAACTGATAGAAAAATCACGAAAATTGCTAGTATGCTTCATCGATTACAAAAGGTGTTCTACTGTATAAGATGGAAAATCATGCCCTTGAGCACTACGACGGAGGGATGTTAATCGGCGGCGAGAAACTAAATAACCTCCTTTACGCTGACGAAACGAGTATACTAGTCCAGGATGATATCGAGTTGGCAGAAATGCTCCAACTAATTACTAACCAAAGCCGTGCACTGGGGCTGAAAATAAATGTCACTAAAACTAAACTAATGATATTGAACCGAAGCAATACCCTCCAAATATAGCACCTCCCACCACAAATCCAAACCGTCCCTGAGTTTGTTTATTTTTGATCTATAATCTCCAGTAAGAGTACTTGTAAGCCAGAAATAAGGTGGTACATAGCACTCGCCCACACCGTTACTACTTAACTAACGACGATATGGTCAGATAAACAAATAACAAGGAACACCAAGGTGCGACTTATATATCTATAGATACTCAGTAATATCATGGATCATTAGCACTTTAGATGGACACAAAATAGCCGTATTTGAAACGTGGTACTGGAGACGGATGTTACGCATTCCCTGGATAGCAAAAAGAACGTCGTAAGACCGCGTACCGATATTCATACCGCCCGATTTTACCTGGACGCCCGACTTGCCGACTTACCTTATGCCTGTCCTGTGAAAATACCAAGAGTAACTATGGTAGAAGGTAACAGTAGAGTTCCGGTAAGAGCCCTACCGGAAGGTAAGTTCCCGTGCGGTTATAATAAACATTTTGAAAAAAATTTATTAGAAAAATCACTTCAGAATAATGTATCCTTCAACCGTATAATGCTCTGATCCGGAAGATACAGGACACCTGTATATACGGTCTAAAGATTCGAGATATTGTCATAAGCTAAAATAAGTCGATTTTTATTATTTATTAGCCCAAACATGTCAGCATCAAGAATTGTGTATCATATTTAGTTTTTCTGTAAAATAGTTCGATTTAGTTTTCTTGTAAATTTTGTATATAATATTTTCTAATATGTATAGCTCAAAAATACAAATGTCACCCACAATTAAATATAGGTTAATTAGGTTTTGTTATATTAATTAAAAAACATTTGGGAAAAATGAGGATCGCAAAAATTTTAAAGAATGTCCAACCTCTTAATCCAGGAATTAACTCCTTCGAAATTTTATTTTGCAATCACCGTTAATACGTCGTTAGGAATTCCGTAGAAAGTATAAAGTTCACATTCTGTTAAATTTTACTAATAAAATTAACAAAATTATCTTGAGGTCAACGTTTCTGTTGGTGAAGATAATCTTGAACGATTTTTTTTGCTCGCTATCGCTCGTAAAAAAACTTTCATTCTCGAATGCAAGTATCATTTCACTATCTTGTATCAGAAATAACTATTGTCGTATTCTAACGATTTTTATTATTTCTTTTAGGTTTTTGATTTAAAATTAAAAAAAACTGAATTTAAATATTGGCAACAATTTTCATTCGCCTTAGTTCGAATTTTATAAAGATTTTTTCAATATGCAAATTTAGATTAAAACAATAATTTATAAAATTTTATAAGCATACTTTTAACATTTAACACAATTTACAAAAAATGTCGGTTATATCCACTACTGGGTATAATTTCAAGATAGAACCTTCCAATTCGATGTGTATTAAGCCACACTACTTGGCCAGGTGGTGATCATGTCAAATAAATTTTTTATTGCACGTTTTGCGAATAATTTGCAAACATGTTAAATATGACAAAATTTATGGTTTTATTTTTTAACGATTCGTCAAATTCACATTTCAAATTTTATGTTGATACGACAAGTACTTTTGGACATATTAAGCCGGTTCCATAGTTAATAAACACTTGTATGTAAGTCCGACTAGTCACTGACGAGGAAATTCTCACCCCTTCAAATCCTCTAAATTTCTCTATAATATTCTCTGTTGCCTCCAGCCTTTCCTCATTTTGTAACCCATCCTCCCCTGCCGCCTTTCCTCTCTTCAACTGCGTTAGTATCCTCACCAATTCTTGCATCTCGATTTCTACCACATCTCTTTTGTTCATTCTCCTCTCCACACCCCTCTTCTGCAGGTCCTCACGCCCTTCTAGCAATTGCATGAAATGTAATGTATTGAGCCTCCGACGCCTTAGTTTTTCTCCACCACCTCATCTGTCTTCTGATCATCTTTCTTGCCTTATAGCATTCATTTTGGGATAGACCATTTGTTTGGTCTCGCTCCACATCTATATTCTCTCTTCACAATTGCTTTTTTCATTACCTCGATTATCTCTTCCATATCGTATTCATAGTCGTACTTTATCACCTGTCTTTCATTCTCGCCCATTCACTCATCTACTCCTGTTATTATTCCAAGCCCTTCAAATCAACTTCTAACTAGAATCTGAATCCACCACCTTGAACTCATCTACCTACTCCTATGTTTCCTCATCTACGACCACATAATCAATTATCTATGTCTTTCGTGTCCTTATTCCCGTCCAAAATATAATTTAATATAATTTATATAAATATTGTATAATTTATATAATCGTTTGCAATGTATACATATAACAATTTATGTAATTAAGGTTAAGGTCCTCTTCACTTTCTCCTCTCCAACTATTTGAATGTTTTGAAAGTTTTATTTCCTCCCGTCGCGTCGTAGAGGAAATGAATCGGAAAAATATACAGTCTGTCCGTAAGGTAACGGATATAGGCGATAAAATCATACAAAGATTTAAATTTTTTGCAATTGTTTGGTGTAGATTTCAAATTTCTTCCGCCATTTTTAAGCGAGTTATGACGTTATCGGTATTTTTTTCAAATGGCAATCCCCCATTTTTATTACGGAATATGAAAAAGGATTTTCTTCTGAATCTAGTACAGTCAATATTAATATTGGTTACATAAGAAATTTTTCGAGAAAAATTACTTTAAACTTTAACTACTTCAGATAGTTACCAATTATTTAGTTATAATTTTATTATTAGTTGACCTCTTTAATACAACATATCTTGATCGACAACTCATTAGCCAAAGTATGGTGAGCCTAGCTGTGACTAAATTTAAAAAGCGTGGCCATCTCTTAAAGGATTTCTAGAAGTCTCTCCTACTAAATGTTTCAGGGGAATACTAAATGTTTGGCTGGGCAAGAAAACCCTCATGTTACTGTAAAGAGTATTGAGTCTAATTTGGACATTAGTATCACGAGCAATGAATCGTAGGTTTTGCAACAATAATTTTGTAGCGATGACGAAGACTTTCTCAAAAACATAATTTTTTCGACGAAGGGACATTTACATTGAGTGGGCAAGTAAATAGACAAAGTTGTCGGTATTGGGCTACCCAAAATCCAAATTAGCCAAGAAAGTCGCACACCTAATATCCGCAAAAGATTTGAGGAAATCTTAACTGGAAAGGGATGTTTATATTTTTTCAAAACGATGTCATTCCTTCCATCCCGATAATGTTGACACAACTCAAGTCCAACGGCAATTATTCCAACAAGATGGCGCGCCACCACACTTCAAGAAGCTTTACTAAATCAGTTTTTGACACTCAGGGAATTGTTTAAAATAATTGGTTACCATAGTTACTTATGGCTACTGTTATTTTTATCATTTATACAAATTTATTTATATAACAGTTTATTATGATTTTATCGTCTATATCAGTTACTTTACGGACACACTGTATGGAATTTAAAGAAGCTACTTAAGAAACAGATCCAAGAACATATCATGAATTTTATAATTCGTTAACATATAGCAATGACAGTGATGAGGACTATTACATGACATGTTGATTAGCGCATGGAATACAGAAAATAATAATATAAGTATAAAAATTCAATATAAACTATAAATAACAGAAAACATTATAAAAGGAAACATAATATGAGGTAAATTAAAACTATATCTGAAGAACAAACAAGTTTGAAAACTGGAAAAACTTCTATCATCAAATTTATTTGCTTGAAACAGGATTGTTGTACATTCAAGGAGTTCTTTTAATATCGACACCCGATATCGTGGTGAATTCATGGAATTATGTGAAATACCAAAAGATTACAGGAACAAATAACCGAAGAAAACAATGAAGACAAGATGAGAAAGGAAATTTTGTTTAAAATGGATTTTGTGACCCTGAAACATACATATTATGTAAAATCTCTCGAGCTCGATTTTTTCACGATTACAATGATTGATGAATACGATTACTTGCTATAGTATTTCGAAAGTGATAACGAAGGTCGTAACTCAGACGATTGAATTACTTCGATAACGGTGATTTTATGAAAATAAGTTATCAAATCTTTTTTTCTGGCAGAATTTGTCTGCTACAAAATTGATAACTAACCTTTTTATATGTAAAGCGAGCGCTAGCTGGCGATATTAATCAACAACGAATCTTCACACAACTTCGTAAGCTATTAATTTAGCGTCACAGGGAAATCACTATAATAATGATAAATTAATTTAAATGATAAATTTTCCATTTTCGGAATACCTATAGAGAACTCTATACTAAAATCTATTTGTGTAAAAAAAACTATATATTTCCTAAAACTTCATAGTTAATAAAATAAATCTAAAGCTATCAAAGCGCTTTCAAAAAAATTTAATAAAATCAGATTATCTATCCATTTATCAAGATTATCTATGTAGATATCTAAAACAGCAGAAAATAAATAAAGTATTCTCAATTTATTATGTTCACCATTTTTTTGATTTCATGAACAATCAAGTCCTTAAAAATGTTTACTTATCATCACACAATGACAATTTAATATTGAATAATATGAATTATACATATAAAATAGATACCCCGAAAATTTTAGTTTTTACAGTACATAACATTGAATTCAAATTTAAAATTATTAAACATAAATACAAACAATAAATCATTACAATCATCGAATCAGAATTATAATTAAAAGAGAACACCTATAACTGATGAAGTGAAGTGACTTACAATCATCTACGCGAAATTAGCACCCAATTAGACAGGATATTACATGTATAGTATGTTGATTATAACAAGAGAACCTATGCCTGTTTCATACGCTTCTCCATATTAAAATTATCGGACATTTCACCATTTAGACTGACGCACTCTTTTATCTTACNTCGAGTTTCGAGACACCTGTATACTTTCAATTGTTCTTTGTAATTTTTTGTTTACATTGTACCGCTCGTAAGACTTACCATATTTCTTCTTTTGATACTGTATCAAAGGCTGCTGCTAGGTCCACAAATGCTTGGTATTTGTCCTTACCCATTTCCATTGGTTTACCTATTAATGTTCTGATTGAACACAGGTTGTTCCATTAAGGGTAGGGAGCGGTTGTATCTCGACAACGGTCCTTATGGGCAAAGTGGGCAAGAAAAATAGCTTTTCGTAGAGAAACATAAATTTCCCGCTATCTCAGAAAGTTAGACGATGAGCTGTAACGTTGACAACATTATTTAATAGTTTGTATAATACCGCATCGGTTTTGTTTTGTGATATTTCTTATATCTGTCATAATAAGGGAGGGGGAGGTCAATGCGTTTTCAAATGTTTACACTTTAATATCTCCCGGACCATTCAACCGATTTGAATATTTTTGGTCTTGTTTGAAAGAGCATTTTATGCTCTTTTAAAAGATATTGTCAGTAAGACCGTTTGTTTAAAAACAAATAAGCTAGAGGGCGTTATCTGCAGTGACTACATATTTTTGTGATTTTTGAAAGAAAGTTAAATGGAACGGTACTGTTCACTTCACAGACCATTAGTCACCATAAAATGTGCTAAATATTGGTGAAAACCGCATCTCGATATCTCTATCGCTTCTCGAATTATAGAAGAAAATGTTAAAAATTCGAGTGCCATCAATAACATCCAGTTATTCAGTAAGACCGTTTGGTTTAAAACAAATAAGCTAGAGAGCGTTATCTGCAGCGATTACATATTTTTGTGATTTTTGAAAAAAAGTCATATGGAACGAATTATAGAAGAAAATGTTAAAAAATCGTATATCTTAATCGGATCACATTAGAACCTTCCTTCACATGCCACAGCTAATTTTTATTACTTCAATAAAAATCAAGATGTTAAATAATAAACTTCTTTTATTAGTAATAACTGACTGAGGTTGGTTTCAATTTGAGCCGAAATAACTATTCATTAAATTTAATCTAACCTTACAAACAACGAAATTCGAAACGAATATAAAATACGATAAATTTCTATAATTACGCCTCCAAAATGGCGATCCTTTTACGTATCGGAACTTGACTCCCCAATAACAGGATCTTTTCCAAACTTGAAGTCGACTTAGTCCCCTCAATGGTTTACAATCACGATTAAACACCCTAAATTATATAAAAAACAAATGAGTGATCGACAATTCACACGACTAATTAGAAAAATAATAAGGTGCTTACCCGACAACGGGGTGTTCAAATAAAACAAAAAAGGAGCAACCCGAATTAACGAAAAAAAATAGATACTAAGATCTATTCTTCAATCTCTATGGATTTGTTCCTAATTAAACTATCCATCCACCAATTATCCAATTTGTTTAAAGACGCCAAAGCTCACAAATGTTCGAAATGCATTCCATAAACCTCAATGCATTTATTTAATCTAGTTTCTATGGAAAAAGAAACGCTGTTTAAGTCTCAGCCCTGGATACGTTTCTAATGGCATTTAGTGTTTTGTCCTATTTTCCCTGGTTATTGGTTTTTCTTGAAAAGTCAGGTCGTTTAGTCTACCCCATAGATAAAGGAGTGAAAGCAATGTGGGTTTCGCTCGAACTAAGAATGCATATTATGCAAGTTTACACCAGCTTGTTGAAAGATGCTTCATGCATCTATAGCATTTGTAATAAATGGTTTGGATTTGCCCAAATCATATTTAAAAGTCAATGATAATAGTTCAGTCTGTTATCAATGTTATCATAATCGGTATCTGTTAAGGCCTGATGTAAATCAATGTGGTGGAGATACATATTATTCTCTTGAGGAATCTTCTGGACTAATGTGATTTACGAATTCATAGAGATGTCTAAATGAGCTACACTTTGCGAGTTTCCCGTAATCGCAAAGCCAATCTTAAAAGCACTTCTAGAGAAAAATGTCTTCTTTGTCGTAATTGCATTGCACCTTTTTGCCCTGCAGTTGCATCATATTCGAAACATTGAAAATAAATTATCATACGTTCTATCATACGCTTTTGCGTTATTAAATCACATGTTTACAGTTACCATGGTTATGTAATTTGTTTTTCTCGATGAAGCAACTGGATGTTATTGATGGCACTCGAATTTTTAACATTTTCTTCTATAATTCGAGAAGGGATAGAGATATCGAGATGCGGTTTTCACCAATATTTAGCACATTTTATGGTGACTAATGGTCTGTGAAGTGAACAGTACCGTTCCATTTAACTTTCTTTCAAAAATCACAAAAATATGTAGTCACTGCAGATAACGCCCTCTAGCTTATTTGTTTTTAAACAAACGGTCTTACTGACAATATCTTTTAAAAGAGCATAAAATGCTCTTTCAAACAAGACCAAAAATATTCAAATCGGTTGAATGGTCCGGGAGATATTAAAGTGTAAACATTTGAAAACGCATTCCCCTCCCTTATGACAGATATGAGAAATATCGCAAAATAAACGCGATGCGGATTCAAGCTACTAAATGATGTTGTCAAAGTTATAGCTCATCTTCTAACTTTCTGAGATAGCGGGAATTTTTTTTTAAATTTTTTTCTAAATAATTTCCAGCTATTTCTCTTGTCCACTTTGCTTTATAAGGATTTTTTTCCCAAACCTCTAGGCCTTACCGTTGTCGAGATACAGCCGCTCCGCACCCTTAACGGGACACCCTCTTTAGTATTTTTGTGTATATTTTTAGAGCTACCGACGAGAGACACACTGCTCCATAATTTTCACATTTTGTGGTTTCCTCCTTCTTAAGTATTGGAATAATAATATTATTTTCCCATTTGCTCGGTATTGTGCCCGTACGCATGCCGGCTTATATATTTCCCACATCTCTTTCTTCATCTTATCTCCTCCTTTCTTTAGTAACTCCGGAACTATATTATCCATTCCCGCCGCCTTTCCATTTCTCATTATCTCCTCTACTTCTTCGATCCCTATCTCCTCTTCCGCCATTCCTCATCTTTCACCTCACCTTTCCTCTTTCTTAAATTTTGCCATATAATGTTCTTTCTATGCCCTTAATATTTCTTTATTTGATGTTTTTAGATCGCCGTTTTGATCTTTGATGTTCTTTATCTATTTTCTTTTGCTTCCTTTAAATCTCTTGATAGTATTCTAGAATTGTTTTTGATTACCTGTGCAATCTTCTTCGATCTTTTTACCAAATCTCTCTCAAGAATCTGCCTTTGTTTGGTTTATAATTTCCTTTGCCTCATTTCGTTTTCGGTGATATTCCTCTTTAGTTTGTTGCGTTCTACATTGGTTGTATCTAATCCATGTTCGTTTTTTCTCCTGTAGTTTTTTTTACTGTGTCGTTCCACCAACATGTTCGTTTCTGATTATAATTAACGGTTTTCGTTCTACCTCCTCCGCCATTTTGATTATATTGTTGCAAGCATTATTTCTTTCCATTTTATTTTAAATAAAGTAAAATACTTTTATCTGTCTGTACTTTTATTAAAATGGATTCACCGTTATAAATTCTACCGGTTTCGGTCCTTTTATAAAACCATCTTCAGGAACCTTCGAATCTCGTCAATTTAATTTTAAAGCTCTCGTGACAATTAGCATCCTGAAATTTCTATAAAACGTTTTATTATTTATTGAAATGTGTCTGTGTTTTTATTAATGGTAGATTGCGTATCAAGTTTAAACTAACGAACAAGATGGATTATGTGTGCACGTGTTTGTCACAATTATCAGGATGCTAATTGTCACGAGAGCTTTAAAATTAAATTGACGAGATTCGAAGGTTCCTGAAGATGGTTTTATAAAAGGACCGAAACCTGTAGAATTTATAACGGTGAATCCATTTTAATAAAAGTACAGACAGATAAAAGCATTTTACTTTATTTTGATTATAGTTTCAACAATATCTCATTCGAACGCTTAATTCTTGGCCAATACGAAAGTACCCCATTCGAAATCTCTTCCTAATTCCGCTAAAATGCCGTAACATTGCGAAAGCACACGAAAATAACAGAAAAATGGCTTTTTTAGGTGGACATAACTCGTAAACGATGTACTCCTCAACTTTGATCGAAATCACAAAAACCCCGATCTCAATTCTTTGCCGTTAATTTTGTACAGTCCTCAGAACGACACCTTGTTTGGCTTGTTGTTTATTCACATATGGACGCTCGAAAATCGATTAAATCGACTATGACTAAAGAACGGTTTGACGGATTTTATTGTTTTATATCTCAATTGAAAACTTCAGTCTAAAAGAACAATATTGTTAAGAGTAAGGTTTGTACAAATTTTATACTACAACATTTTTCTAAAACGTTCCAAATCCCGTGCTCAATCAACAACAAGATATAACCACAATTTTGTCTAATTTTCACCTATTTGAATTTTTCTCGATGTTTTTGCATTTGAGAGCAAAAGTTTAAAAAACTGGTATTGTTATGTATAAAATTTGTAACAACTTTTGTATCAAAATTTTTTTTTAAAACGTCCGGGTCCCGTACTCCTCCAGCAAAATGATGTAAAACCTCGATTTCATCGAATTTTCACCTATTCGGTTTTTTCACAATATTTATGCATATGAGAGCAAAAATATAAAAGAGCAATATTATTAAGAATAATGTTTACTAAGAATTGATTTCGATAGAAGAATCTATGGCGAATCGAATGACGTATAGATTTTGATAATCGAGTAAATCGTTTACGAATTAAATGGAAATTATGACCACTTAAAAAAGGTAATTTTTGTGTTCTTTTCAGTACTTAATATTTTGGCGTTTTAGCGGAACTCGAAAGAAATTTCGAATCGGACATTTCCACTTTCGTATTGGCCAAGGATTGACTTTCGAATGAGATATTGTTCATCAAAATCGAGTGAGATGTTCTTTTCTTATAATTAAAATACTATTCATGTAAAATCATATCTAATTGGGGATAAATTCTGAAATACTTTTAATATAATTTCAATATACTCTTATAAACAGAATTATTGTTTGCATTTATACAATTCGATTGAAATTTAATATCTAACACTAACTCAGAATTAGAAAAGCAAACACAAGAGGTTCTTTAGGTAACCTGCGATATATCATATTTCAACAATGTTAATTGTGATTTTGAGTTATCAAGTTCACATATTTTTGTACTATATATTGTGTAATATTAAAAATGGTCAAAATAGATAAATAATAAATGGTATTTTTGCGAAATGAACAGACCATTTAGCATTAACAAAAAAACAACTCATACGGCGGATCACTGTTTTTAACTGTTAATGGTGGGGAAGATAGTACTATTAAAACAAGTAACACGAAGCACCACGAGGTTCCTTACTGCGTTTGGGTTGGATGCAGCACTTTCACTAAAGATCGAACCGGTGTTTATAGTGTGTGGTCGCTTTAGACTCGACTTTTCTCCCAATACTACTCACACTTACCTAATTCAGTTATTCAATACCTGCCTCTGGCTTACCAGAGATATTACCGCATAAGTCTTCTCTCTTTCTCAGTAAACTCAGTTTTCGATTTGACGAAGTGCTTTCTTTACGATTAAATCGGTTTTACTTTTTCTACACCAATATGATTAAAAGTTAGTAGTTCAGTAGTTATAAATGATTCTCGAGATATTGTTGTGTATCTTACCGTTTAATCTATATTAGTTTGTGTATCTTTTCTATTTTATTTTAATGTTCAAGTACTTTCTCCGATTTTAATTGTTGTTCTTTTCTTTTTGTTTAGTTAAATCGTTTGTCGCTGATAGTTTGGAAATTGTGTTGTGTTTATATGGTGTTATACAGGTAAGTCTTTAATATTTTGTTTATAAAGAGTTGATTTATTTAAATAAGTTAATCTTGAAATTTCGTTTACAAGAATTATTAAAAAATAGAAATCAATAATTATAACTTGTGTTTTTAATAACTTTTTAAACAAGTTATCTTTTTAAATAATTTCTATAAATAGATGTAAAATGACTTTAAGGATTAGATCTTACACGTAAATTTAAAACTGAAAGAAGGTTGTTTATCGCAACTATTAATAGTGTTCTTAATTACTTGTTCGCAATTATTAATAGATGTTTATTAAATTTTATGATCAAATCGATGTGTAATAATTAAAAAATCTATCAAATATGTAAAATTGAATACATAATAGATAAACTGGAAGAATATATTAAAAGTAAATATAATCAATTGTAGTTGGAGCCAATTTGTTGGTGAATCTTATGAATTAATTTTTTACACATCATTGATAAATAATTTAAATTAAATAATAATCAATTAAATTTTCTATCCAACCCCATTTCCTTTATTTCTTTCTGCGTAGTGATTAGTAATATATTAAAAACAAGTTCTAAACGTTTCGCTTAAAAAAAGGTATCATTTTGTAATAAATTAATTCCAAGAAAATTCAATAATTAAATATTAGTCGATATTTAAAACGAAAGTTTAGAATTGGTTAATATTTACATTTGATATTTTATAAATAAAACATTTCATAATCTTGTAAGTTTAGAAAAAATTTAAAGGAATATAATTTAGTGTCGTTATAAAATTATGTCAAAAATGAAAAACTGAAAGTTTTGTTTTATGTGGTGTCTCCAAGTTATTCTTATGATGTCCTTGACATGTTCTTAAACATCGTACGATGCCATTTTATCTAATACCTAAAAAAAGAAATATGTGCCAATTAATTATTGCAAAAAGATAGAAACGATAACTTACTGTTGCAATATACAGAAATCAACTTTCATAATACTTCAAATTTCACCGTACATTATACAAATCTAGAAAATTTTAAAATTTAATGATGTAAAATTGATAATTCATTCGATTTTAGTTGCCAATTAAGAGCTACACTCATTTCGTAATTATACCATAAGAATAAATTAAGGTTTCCGTAAATTTAGAAAATTATTTTAGTGATATATGAATTATACATCGTTTCAAAAGAAAGTCACTCGCCCAAAATAAATATTTTAAAGCATGAATAGATATGAATAGATTTTTATTTCATCTACATTCTTGAGAACTCTAAGAACCTTGTAAATTATGAATAAACTGAATTAATAATTAAAACATCACAGAATTATAAAAGAAGCAGTATCAAAATAGTTGTAGTTAACACCAGATATTCGAAATATTAAGAGTAGAAAAAAAACTTTAAGATATCCGTTTGCCACATAACAAGTGGGAACTCATGTTTTTCTGTCAAATAACAATTATTTTCTTTTGTATTAAACTATTTCTACTTTCTCTTTTATACGAAATATTTAAGGAAAAGAGTTGTAATGTTACAAAAATTGGACCCCGATAGACCTATACATATTGAAAACATCTAAATTAATTTTGATCGTTACATCTGTGTAAATGATCTTTATATGTCGGCACGATTCTGTATGTACAGGATGGGCCAAATTGGACACTTTTAAAGGTAAACTCGTCTTTCTATAAAAGATAGAGGAAAAATGATATCACCGTCTGAGGCTCGATTTTTATAAGAAACTTAATGGCGAAAACCGCATATCGATATCTTTTACGGTTTCAGAGATACAGAGTGTTTTTCAAAAAAGTGCATTATCGAAAAATTTTTCTTATTGAAAAATTTTCCTGTCCGTGAAAACATTTCCAAAGCAACCTTTTATGTGGAATTTGATGCAATAAGTTAGCTTTCCCTCAAAGCAATATTTTACTAGTTATTGACATAAAAATGATTTGTTTAAATGGAGCACTATATTTTTGCAAATTCGACGAGAGCATAAAATATAGCACATTTGATATTTCGTTCAGGTCTTGTTTGAAATATACAATTTTAAAACTTATATGTGCAGATTTTGAAAAAGTAGACTGGAAATAAAACAAAAACAAGATTATATTTATATATAATCTATATCTATATATATTTATAAGTAGTATAGTTGATTAGATGACAAAATAGTTGGTTACAATGAATTAAAACATAAATTCATGCTGATTTAGCAGAAGCAGATTAAATTAATAAAACTCATTATAAAACAACAGTAAATATACGGCAACAAATAACAACAAAAAATAATAATAAACAACAAAAGTAAATCTCTTTTCTATAGAAAATTGGTTTGTGTAATACACAGTCGACATCTTTTTTAACACTTTTGCCGAGTTGATAAGCTTAATGAGCCTAAGTGTTGCAAAAGCGTTCACAACTGTGGCTTCTAATAGCTGTCGGGAATTTGGCTGTTTATAGATAACATCTTTCAATCTTCCCCAAAGGACAAAATCCATAGGTGTTAGGTCCGGTGAACGAGCCGGCCAACGAATAGGACCTTGATTCACCAAAAGTCACCAAAAGCTGCGGTCAAAAAATTGGTAACAATAGCAGCATTGTGAGGCGCACCATCATGTTTAAAAAATACATTTCTCAGTTGCGCTAGAGGTAAATCGTCAACAAGTTCGATTTATTGCCTTAATATACCCAAATATTTTCGGAGGTGAGGAAACAATCATAAATAAATGGACCGATAATTCAACCTCTAAAAATCCCTGCCCATACGCTAAAACCAAACCTTCCTTGATTCCTCCGCTCCACAATTAAATGGGGGTTGTGGTGTGCCCATGTATACGAATTGTAGCGGTTGAAAATACCAGCACTACTCACATACGCTTCATCTGTCCAAATACAAATTAAAGAAAAATTGCGTGCTTCGTCACATTTTCCCAAGAACCATTTGCAAAAATTCATGCACCGTTCTAAATCTCCTGGTCTCAGGTAATGGACTTTGCTAGTTCTGTATGGCTTAAATCTGAATTTTTGAAAATCCGCCTAGCTTTGGTTTCTTGGAATTCGCGTAGTTACACTCAATTGCCGCGTTGATATCTGTGGATTATTTTCCACTGCCCCTAAAGCTACTACTTCTTCTAATACCCCGTCTTCATTCGGTGTATAAGTTTTTGATTTTTTCTTTTCAAATTGACCGCTAGTTTGTAGATTATACCGCAATCTTCTAAAAATATCATTAAAAGGACAAATAGATACTCATTAACAATGCATTTATTTTATCGACACCGTCAAAGCCCACTACCCGACTAGTATGCAATTAAAAATCTTAAAAGTTTCCAAGTTATATATTTCAAAGAAGACTTGAATGAGATATCAAGTGTAATATATTTTTTTAAAGAACGTTTTATTCTCTCGTCGAATTTGCAAAAATATATAGGAATTCCGTTTAAAAAAATCATTTTTATGTCAATAACTAGTAAAATATTGCTTTGAGGGAAAGCTAACTTATACCATCAAATTCCACATAAAAGGTTGCTTTGGAAATGTTTTCACAGAAACGAAGATTTTTCACTAAGAAAAACGTTATAACGACTTTTCGAAAATGCAGTTGTTTGAAAAACACCCGGTATATCTGAAACTGTAAGAGATATCGATATACGGTTTTCGTTATTAAATTTCTTATAAAAATCAAGCCTCAATC
Organism: Onthophagus taurus; assembly: GCF_000648695.1. NCBI lineage: Eukaryota > Metazoa > Arthropoda > Insecta > Coleoptera > Scarabaeidae > Onthophagus > Onthophagus taurus. Next base: position 32,462 of record NW_019280631.1, on the reverse strand, counting down.
AAGAAAGATGACCTTCCCTTTAAAAGTGTCCAATTTGGCCCACCCTGTACATACAAGCAAGGTAGCAAACAAAAAATGTTACATACCAATGCTATTTAATAAACTTGAAAGTTGACTATTTTGACTTATAAAAATATATTCGTCAACAATATTTGCAGGAATACTAGATAAGTTTTGAATTTAAGATTCATTTCTTCTTAATAACTTTGCAGATATTCATTCTGCAATCAAAATAATATACAGTCAATTGTTGCAACGAATGATATTTATATAACCGGATTTTTGTCTACATCATGTCTACAATCATCATGCTTGGCTCGTTATGAACCTTGGCCTGCCTTAACAGTTTCCAACCCCCGATATTCAGTCTTCTTAGGTCCTCTTCCGCATCGTCCACAAGTCAGCTTCACAGAGATCAAAGATAATTCTTGTGGCACTTTTTATATTCAGTTCATGATCAATTTATCTCAATTTTTGCACATGGATAAATCTTATATCTGGTTCGCAGCATAGACCATACAACACGAAGTTGAAGAACAGCGCAATATATTCTTTCAAGCAGTTTCCTCTCGAATCTCCTTAGTGCCTCTTGATGTTTTTGCACTTTTCTGTTTCCGACACATAAATAAGTACTGATCGTATTAAGGTTAGTCCTGTATGGAAGCATTTGTTGGCTTAGATTATCCTCTTCTTTATGTCCTGGCTAACCGAATTTTTATTATTCATTTATGGATCCCAAGTATACGAAACTGCTGATCACCTCTATCTTATTATAGCCAAATTTCAAATGTTCTGGTATGTTTCCGCCACGAGCCTTTGCAACTATTTATACTTTGTCATTGTAAAATTTATTTTTAAGCCCATCTTCTCCGCCTCTTAGTTATTTTTAAGGATAGGTATCCAGGTAAATAACGAGCGGTATAATATGTGTATTTGTCTTGCGGCGGTTGTTTTGTTACCTAGTCGACTGTCCTACAAGAATCTAATAGGTAGGGCGTTCTATAAAAATTTTTATAAATTGGTATTTGATTGTGAGGTGTCATTGTATTCGTATTTTTTAGCTCTATCAGAAAATATTATAATATATAGGGTGTACCATTAAAAACAGCAAAGTTGACCTATTTTCCAAAACAACTAAAAGAGATGAGCAATTTTTTATGTTAAAATATTTCGGCTAATAAAAAATAAAAATCGACATATTTTGGCTCATGACGATATTTCCAACTGTTTTCAAATTAGACAGAGAAGGTTACTTATGACGTGGACAGTATACATATTAAATCCTGTAGTTCTCTATCTGAAGCATAGGGTCTCGACAAACATCCTTGATCGGCCTCTGATCTGTGCTATTAGCTTTACTTCTCCCCATTTCTTTCCTTGTTCGTCCAACTCCTTCATCATAGTCCTCCTTTATGTTGCTTAGTATGTGTGCAATCCACTTTCATTTGCGGTTTCTTATCTTTAGTTTCATTTCCTTTTGCTTCGCCTATCGTAGGAAATGTTCATTTGGTACAAAATCTGACCACTTTATTCGTTATGTCCCTCTAAAACATTTGTTCATGAATACTTGTATCTTGTTTTCTACATTTTGGATCATCTTCCATGTTTCGCTTCCATACAATAAGATAGATTTTTTGTTGGTGTTTAATATGCAAAACTTGGTTTTCCTGCAGAGTTGAGAGGAGTTCCGTATCTCCTTCAACATTCCAATCATTTGTTTGATCTTTTGTTACCATACTGCCCAGGTAGCAGAACTCATCGACCTCCTGTATGTTCTAGCTGTATATTGTAAGTGGTTATGCATTGTCTGTGTTGATTCGCATTGTTGATGTTTTCTTCATATTTCTCTTCCCAACTCGCCTGCGCCATTCTGTTAATTTATTTAGTTTTATTTGCATGGCTGACAAGCTATAATAAGCCGTCGTATATTCTCATTTGTCATCTGAAAACATGCCCATCTATTGTCCTGGTGTCGCATATTTGTTTTTTCCCAATCCCTATAATACCAAGACCGAAAGTGATCCATCTGTAGTCTCACATTGTAACCTTTTCTGAAATGCTCCGGTTATGAATCGCATGAGAGATACCCATGATTATTTCAAAATAACGACAACTTTTCTCTGCTATCATGCAGATTGGAATGAAATATCTCATTCGGCACACCTGTATGTTCCATCATTATAATGAAATGAACCTTAGTTGAAAGGAGCCGAAAACTCCTTTCAACCAAGGTGCATTTCAACGTTTGGGTTGATTAAAGTATCTTCATTCACCACTGCGACTGTTCCTTCAGCTCTTACCTCCTATTCGGGGTGTTTTAGCTTGCTTAACCCCATCTTCGTTTACATAATCCATCGCTGCAAACTTCGGGATCAAGGTTGGGTTTTTTTGTCGAGCTAGAAAGACACCTTAGGATGGATTAATAATAGCAATTTTAAGGTATGACTTCTTCTTCAGCAGGTTTCCACTTTTATACTTCATCTTACTCCACAACAATCTAATATATATTGATACATCAAAAACTTACGATATTCAATTATATCAAGAAGAATGACTTAACAGACTACAAGGAAACTTCAAAGAAATTATTTACTTAATAACTGTTTAATAAGATTCAGATTTATTAATGTTTGAGCGACTTTGAAGTTTTAAAAATCGACATTTTTTACTTGTACTATAACATTTTTATGTTAATAATGACTTTATTTCAATAAAATATCTTCTTATTTCATATTTAAATTTCGTTTTTGAATTATTTATGCTCTTGCTGGTCAAGCCATACGTTTTACAATATTACGATAATATAAAAAAAAACTGTTTTACTATCGCGGTAAAATTTGTTCGATACTGTTTGACAGCAAATAAGATGAGTTGTTCATTGCAACAAATTTGCAGTTATTAACTACACCTAGGTAACTAATTACAAAAGTCCTTCGCGAATGTTTCGAGTTTCCTCACCTAAATTTTACTTTAGTCCTAGGAGCTTAGGAAAGCGTCACTAATTACTTATTTATTAAATGTTATAAGTACTAAAACAAAATTTTAACGTCGTACACCTTAACCCCATTATATTTAACACATCTACCTTGATGATATAAACGTTGAGTAGTTGGCATTTCGTTCGTATTTGTCCCTGGCATCAACAAGGTGCAATTGATGTAACCTGTTTTGTTAATATTGAAAAACCCAATCGAAATTTGAAAGTACGTTTGCGGTTTGTTAGTTTTTTATAACTAATTCCCTGAAATATATTGGTCGTGTTAATAAGATACCTACCTAGTCTTGATATTTTCACTTTCATACTCGTTTTCCACCATAATCACTACATTTGTTGTTTTATTTTTCGTAATTATTCAACACCCTAGATCACCTGCGTGATATACTTTTAACTATTGTATAACAGCATCACAAAAATTAGGAACTTGTAATTCTTTTAAATCAATATCTGCTTCGTAATCAAATAAAGTGTTCCGTACATTTTCTAATGTCTGTTTGGTTTTGACTACTTTCTACTTTTTCCACATGCGTTATGATTTTGAGTTTTCGGCATAATCTACGTTCTTCAATACCATTATTTATTCTAATAGTTTGAATAATAGATGTGACTTTTTTGGGAAAAATATATAGCTAAACTTACCACTTTCTGAACATAAATGGCCTAACACCAATAAATGTTTTACATTTTACGGTGGTATCGCAAAAGTTAACTTTAAAACACCAACATGAAAAGAATGCGAAATGTACGAAACAGGCCTTCCTGTTTCGTACATTTATAATGTCACATTATAATAATTTATAATGTCCGAAAATTTTCTTATCTTTTCTTATTTTTCACCTTCTAGTTATCAGCTCATATGCAGCTCCAAATTGTATTTATGAAATGTACAAAGATCATTTATGTTGTACATTTTGAGGTCATATCTAGCATGCTCGTCGAAGATATATTGTTTGCAAGAGCATTCTCCTGAAGAGTGGCAATATCTCCTCTGTAGTAGAATATCAGGACATTTATGCCGATCGAATAACTTAAACATTTCCCTTATATGAGTAATGACTCATATAATGATATGGTTGGCAATGGTATAATGCCAATGGCAATGGTATAATGATTCTGGTTGGCAAAAATGTCAAATTAGAGAATCAATATTTAAGGGAAATAGAAATCTTTTCTCCTTATGCACTTCCATACAAATCCTATACCACCCAGAATAAATAAAAAAATATATTCCAGACATTAATAAAATTGACAAAAATTTTGCGTCTACTGCATTTGTGTTAACTACACTTCTTTTTCTAAAAAATTTATTAGTCTCCGTCTGAAGGTACTACTCATTCATACAACCATCTTGCCCTATGTCTTACAACCAACAAATGAGAAATGATGTGATAGTTGTTGTACATTTTGGGCAAAAGAATTTTATTTATACCACTTACTGTGATTGTCCCTTCCAACATAATATGTATGCTGATTGTCATTTACATAAGCATAAACATTACCGAACTTTGCAGATTCTTCAACATCTGATTATGTATCGATGGAACATGATCTAAAATTTCGTGTACTTAATTTTGTGATTTGTTTATGTTCTTTGATCTTGTTATGTTATTTAGTCTTGTTATTTTATTTCGTATTGGTTTATTAAAACCTAAAATAACCGTAAATTAATGGATTACCCTATCTAAGTGCACCTAATCTTTTAAGGTCGTACGGGCTGCAACTAGCTGTATCATGAAATGGTACTTTTCCTGAACAGATAGCTAATATTTATTTGTCAACGATATTTATATGATATGAGATATAATCGGGTCATAAGATTACTAAACAATTTTGTTTAAGACTTACTTCAAAAGAAGATTTTACTTACTTGTAGATCTTAGGGTCCAATTACTTTATTGACACTCACAACAATGTGTACACTTTAGCCACATTTTGCTCTATATACTGACATTCTCAACAGCACTTTTACTGATCCAGCTCAAAAGGTTTGATACTCTTGCGTCTTTTTACTAAATTTGAACTGTCATGGGATGGGATAGCTTCATGTGATGCATGTTGGAATAGCCATTGTTCATTGTAACAGAATTTGCTAACAGATATAGTCTTATCAACAGTGTCTATGCTGAAGTTAATGAACACCGTCAAGATACCCTCGTATTGCGCAACAATAATCTACATAGGGATATTAACTAATTTAATTATTCAAAAAATTCTTCATAATCTTCAAACGGGTTTCAGTATATGCTTGAACAGGAGCGGATTATTATATCTTGACAACTTGGGTTTCGTGGTCGCCCTAAATACATCTTTCTATATTTTAAATCAAGCTGATCACGTTTCATTATGAATGCAATTCCTTGATATTTTGCAAAGTTGGCATTCGGAATATGAGTATTATATATTTGTAAGGAAATATGTCCTCTCTTTGTTGGTATGCTGGCAAAGTTGACATGATAAGATTTGGTTTCATTCAACTTAATACGTTATCTATGGGCCTAAGTGTTCATTTGATTTATAAATGTCTGTAATTTTTTGTAACCTTCCTCATGGTATTTCCCAATCGTAGTACTATGTTTAAGAGTAGTACATCTGATATACAGGCTTTCCCACGACATGACTGCCACACCTTGAGAGTGTGTTGCTGGGGTGATTTCAAGTCAAGAATGGCTAGAATTATGGATGCCGCAGAAACTATCTGTGCTGATCCTGAGACTGTTAGCAGAGCTACCACTTCAATTTTACGTAGAGCTAGACTATGTATACAGCAACTGTGTGGACATTTTGAGCAATTAATTCAATAAAGCTGTTTCTTTTTAAATGGTCTACTACTACTTATTCTACTACTGCTACACTTCTAAGCTTTGGCAGTCACGTCGTGAGACACCCTATATAATAAATAGAATATTGGAGGTAGCACACTACTCTTGTCTTCATTTTACTAAAATCCGATTATGCTTCTTTCTGCTTTATTCTAAGGTAGTTTTCTAACAGGAAGGCTTTAAATAGTTCAGTAAAGCTAGAACCATAGAAGTTGTTTCATAATATCATTATTATTTATTTTAATTTTATATACAACTCTTTTGGAGAAATAAGCTTAGTAACATTATCTTCTTGTTCTGATTCGATCCAGGTGTGAATACTTACTTGCTTTTTGCGTACGAAAAGTTTCTTATTCTAATTGTTAGCAGCAATTATTACGAACTATTTTATCACCTGAAATATGTATGTAAAGCATTTTTCTGAAATAAGATCTCTAAACTCTTTTTAAAAAATTGTATCCATTTGTTCTAGATCTAATTTCCAGAGTATATTTCCAAGGTGCCAGCTATTCATGCCAAAGACATTAATTTCTTGATCGACTTGTTCCTCCGTTTTGAATAGGACTATCAATAAGATATCAATTAGTTCATCCAAATCAGTTTTGTAACTTTTCCAGTGTGTTTGCTTATGTAAATTATTTTTTTGGATTGTATAATCACATAATATGGGAAGAATTGGGGAATGGTCTGAGTTCACAACCTATATTTCCACTACTTTCGCAGAATTTTATACATATTACTACTTAATTATATTTAATTTATTTTTTAATATCTCTACATTCCTCTTCTTTTGGAAAATTGATGAAAATTGAATAATTTAATTGATAATTAATTAATATGATACCATTATAAGTACGAAGGCTTTCACGGCCGGTATGAATTGAACTAAAGTTAGAACTAACACTAGAAACTTTCGAGTTTTGGCGCCAGAAACTGGTTCAAGCCAGTTTCTCGGGAAAACTAAACTTCTCATACACAAAGATTTTTAACAATACAAAGAAATTAATTATAAAGAAGTTTAAGAAAGCACAAGAGGGGTTTAACCTTAACAATGTATGTAAAAATAATGACAGATGGTTTATTAATAGAAGTAATGTTCAGTCCATGATCAGTCCACATATACAATTTTAAGTAAGGATCCTACCTCCACCATACAGAACAGAAATAATAAACTCTTTAAGTTACTGGTAGAACTGCCAGATTGATTTGTAATAATGGTGTAGCACTCAGATACTACGAACTTCCAAAAATTCACAAACATGACTGTCCCTTGCGCCCTATTATTTCTTTTCTTGGTTCACCTACATATCAACTGCCTAAATTCTTAGCTGAAATTTTGAGTCAGGCCTTCAGTGAATGAACCACCTATAACATCAAGAACATGTTTACTTTTGTTGATAAAATAAAGGATTTTAAGTTACCACAAGGTTATGTATTGATTTCACTTGACGTGGTTTCATTATTCACTAACATTCCCTTAGAGTTAGTAAAAAAAACTTATCACTACTAAGTGGGACTTTTTGGAAATGACAACATCTATTGACAAAGAGCTGTTCGTTGAATTGACAGTGTATTTGTTTGAATCATCTCATTTTATTTTTGATAAAAAGAATTACAGTCAGAAATTTGGTACTCCTATGGGGAGTCCTCTCAGCCCCATTTTAGCTACTATGGTTATGGATCATCTTTTGGATGAGTGCGTTCCTTTACTCAACTTTACTTTTCCTTTCATCTTTAAGTATGTAGATGATATGATGATACTGTGCGGTTCCCTCATACCAGATTGACAGTGTTCTTGACGTATTTAATGGTTTTAATGAGAGGTTAACGCATATGTACCTTTTGTGGGCACGAAGGTTATTAGAAATGATGACCAGACCATTATCTTGGATTGGTACACTAAATCCACATACTCGGGTAGATTCATAAATTTTTATTCCAATAATCCTATCAATCAAAAGATTAATACTATTGTCGCCATGCAGGATAGAATTAAATTAATTTCCAACCCTGTTTTTTGGGAAAGTAATAAAAAAAGGTTGTTTAGCATTTTCATTAATAATGGCTTTCCACCTCGTCTTTTGGGTGGCATCCTTAACCACAACAGTAGTAAAATTAATATTATTGACATGACAGCGCCACAACATACTGTTAACACAACTAGGATCACTAAATATATAAAAATTCCTTATCTAATCGGTCTCACCAAACAACTGAATTCTCTACTATCCTCTGAAACTCTGAGGTTTTCTAACACCAATTGTTTACCTCTTTCTTGTCTATTCTCAAGAACTAAAGAACCTGTACCGTTGTTATCCAAGTCAAATGTCATCTATAAGATCCCATGTAGCAATTGCGATGGTTCATAAATGGGAACTACTTCTCAATACTTATCTAGCCGTATCAACCAGCATAAGAAAGATTAAGACAGAATTGAATTGCAATAAGAGACTCTTTCTAGAAATGGTTTATATTAATAGGGAAGATTGATCGGTGAAGTTTAGAACGGATACTGAAAATTTAAGTTCTCTATATGCCTTCCTAATTACTAATAATTGGTCTTCCAGTAACAACTAAAGAGATAACTCTAGTTGTTGTTTTTTTTTAACTTTTTGACTTATTTGGCTTTTCTGATATTTTTACAGTTTTAAATATAATTCATTTTATTGTTTTTTGTTATTAAATTTTGGAATTGTAATGTTTTTCACTTTTTGTCATTTTTGTAAAATAAAGATCGTTTTTTTCCCTTCATTGTTCCTTTTGTTCTTACATGTAAATCTGGTTTTTACAACTTTTAACGTGGCTCGTGCCGAACTTTATAATTTAAACGTTTATAATTTTAAATTGTAGTTTAACGTTATTTTGTGCTTAATTTTTCTAACTTTGATAATGTATTTGTTATCATATTTTTGAGTATTGAAGTGTTAAACTGAGTATCCAAGATTAAGTTATATATGGTTTTTTATGCTTCCATTTGTAAGTATTGTTCAATTTTAATTTTTCTTTAATTGTAAATCTTGGCCTTTGTTTTGTTTTAATTGATTAGTGTTGCCCTGAAGAAGGAATAAAATTATTCCGAAAGCTCGGTTAAAAGAAAAAAGTACAACTTTGTTGAATTTCCCAGAATTTCCACATTTACTATATTGTAACGACCAAGATTCTTTTCCACGTATTTTCTAGTGTTGGTTCTAGTTCTAATTTTTATTTTGATTTTAATAGAAGAATTCTAGTAATGTATTTTTGCTGTGTAGTAACCCGTTTCTTGAAAATGTGTTATGACTCCATTTTCGCCACTTTCCGTATTATCTGGGTAGATGGAAATTAGTTTCAGAAATTAAGCAAACATCAATATTTTCTGGTTATATCGCATTCCAATCAAGAAACTTTATCCATTTCTAAGCCTAATAAGCCAGGCGCCTTAGATTTTTGGTCCAGTCTTCTCTTTATATTTCTTGTAATCATTTGACTATATGTCGTGTTTAGATTTGATCGTTAATTTAGGTTTTGTAATTATTTTATAATCACAATTACTTTGTGCTTTCAATTGATTATTATCATATTGTTTATTATTGAGTTAGCTTTGCGCCGTAATGAACACATATTAGAGGAGTACTCTTTAGATTGTCACACTACGCTGTGCGATGTTTGCTCTGATATTAACAGTTAGTTCAACAAATATACCTACTATACAGAGTGGTGGTTTAACAAACATATACTAACAATGATGTTCGTAAAAGCGTCTTTTCGCTAACTTTTTGTGCTCCATGTCTTAACCGCCTTACTAACGTCCATAATTTATATGTATATATAACTATTAATTATGTACACACATTTATATTACCTATAAATGTTAATATTGGTTTGTATCACGTAGATTAATAGCGAAAAAATGTTTGTTTGAAATAATAGTCCCCTAAATTTGTAGAATTGTTTGAAAAATATCTATTACCTTAAGAATTACTAAATAGTCTAAAAACTATGTATAAACAAGTCAATTTTTTATACTATCTTATATGTATATTGACAAATTAAGTAATATATCATTAAAACACGGTTCAAACTTGTTAAATTATCTTAAATAATAATAAATTAAATCAAAATTCTCAATCACAATCTTAAATATTCATAAAAATCAAATATTTAAACAGAAAACTTAAAAAGTACTAAAACACCTTAAAAATATTTTCTTAGGTAGCGATTTTCGTTGACACTACTTTTGAAAAAACTGTAGAGATTTGTTCTTACTCAAAACGAAAAAATAAACAAACGTGAAAGATTAACTTTTTTAAATATGTCAATTGGAATAAAAGGGCTTTTCAAATATCTATACATCGTTTCAAGTTTCTTATTAATTAAGAATAAACTTTTTTCTTTTTTTACAGTATCTGTTTGGAAAAACCGCAGGATTAAAAACTCTAAAGAAAATTAACGGAATAAACATAATATTCGTTTTACTTTCAATAATATTTAGTTTAATATCGTTAATACTTTTAACAATATTACTACTACCATTAGCAGCGTATAAAAAAGTAGTTTCGATCTATTTAAAAAGTAAATATAAAGATGATTTTGGTGAAATGCTCGAAGGTATCGACAATCTATGGGCAATTGAAACGAAGCAGTCAAGACACATCATAAATGCTTTAATGTATATTGAATACAATGATTCCAAAGAAAGCATTATGGCACGAATTTACGAAGTTTTTAAAGAAAAACTGGTTTATCAATTTACGTGCGTTCGAAAACGAGAGCTTGGATATTATTTTCGACTTTTAAATCGGATAAAGCCCGAAGACTTAATATCGAAGTGGAATTTATCCGACGAAGAGTTGTCGAATAAAGATGCTTTTGAGGATGCTTTAAGAAAAATAAGTAATCAACCGATGCCTATTAATGATACAGCTTGTTTTCAATTGTTAGCTTCAATGGTACCTATTACATTTTCACCCAGCTGTAATAACAATAATGGAAATAGTAAGAAAGTTTATCCAATTATGTTAAGAATTCATCATTCAGTAGGAGATGGTGTCGCATTGCTAAGTTTTCTATTGAAAAATGTATCTGATGAAAAAATAAACGTTGAAGAAGAAATCGTTAAAAGAATTATGAAAAACAACACGAAACCACCAAAAAAGAATAATTTATCTTCGTATGTTACAAAAGTTATTGACACCATCAAAAAAATTTCCAATCTTAACGTGTACTATTTTGCACCGATTGAAAATCGTGATCAAAATTGCTTACACGGTCCAAGCTTATCCGGAAAACAAATTCTAACCTCTTATTTAGAAGAAAATCCGGTTTACGTTAATAAAATCAAATCGATTAAAAAACGCATTCCGGGTTGTTCGTTTTCGGACGTTATACTAACAGCTATTTCAGCCAGTTTTCATGAATATTTCACGAAATACGCGGAAGAGGTTCCCGAAACCATGTGTTTATCTTTCATTTTGAAACGATTCGATAAAAATTTGAATTATACTGTTACATATGATGGTAAAAAAGAATTCGATTTAGGAAACCATTTTTCAATGGGAATGTTGAAATTACCGATTCGAATTAACGTAAATGATCCAAAAAAGCCTTTACAGGAACGTTTATACAAGGTTAAAGAGGAAAGTGAAAAAATAAGAAATTCTGTTGATATTTTGGTAAGTACAAAATAAAATTAGTTAGTTACAAGAGAAAGAAAATATTTAAAAAATTGAAATTGCGTATTTAAAAATTTATCGAAAAAATTTATAATTACGTACGTTATAATATATATACGTTTGAATGATTAGGTAGTTTCCTTGTAAATTATTGGTATTATCGTTAACTCTATATAATGCACATTATTTTATGAATGTTTTCAAAAACTGCATATTGCAATTATTTCTTCCCAAAAAACAGCTTTACAAAATCTTTATAATATAGATTTCATAGCAAACAGAAATTATTTATTGTCATTGTTTCTTTAAGTTTGCCTGTAATAGCTTACTGAGTTCTGATTTTGTTTCTAGTCTTTTCAGAGTGCTGATCACGAATGTATACATACTTAGTTTTTTCGGAACCGGTCAAGTTTTTAGTACAGATGCATTTAAAATAACGTGCAAAACGTTATATTGTAACTTAAGCCCTCCAAAGGTTTACTTCCAAACTTTAGCGAATATTTTGTGTCTCGGGCGGCGTCTCAGACGCATTCACACGGTATATATTTAGCAGTCTCTGACTCATCGTTACAAAGTCGACAAGTTTGATCCTCTTCGCTGCCTCTTTGACCAGCTTGACTGCCTTTTCATTGTCCTCAACGTCTTTGTGACCTGGAATCCATCATAAAGTAACATCATTGCTCCTAGCGAGTTCTCTCAGGTTGCTGGTAAATTCTCTGATCAGTGCGGATTCACACGTTTAGGCCTGAATTGCCTTTAGGTCAGACCGACTGTCCGTGAAAATGTTTATCGATGCACCTTTCAGTCCTTTTTCTAAGTTCAAACGGTGCAGAAGTTTATAGCAAGAACTTCAGTTTGAAAAATTGTTATGTCTGAGCTGAAGGGCAATTTAATGTGGCTATTTGGTCCACTAATGCCAATACCTACTCCGGATCCAACTATCTTTGAAACATCGGTGTACCAGGTAATGGCTCCTCTTTTGAATTGAGGCTCACCCTTCGTTCAATAATCCCTACTTCTAAATATTACCTTACACGGTTGGTCAAAAGTTGGTGAGCGAAAGAACTATATAGAATTTTAGCAAATAATAAATACAACTTCTGACCCCAGGTGAAGCATTATCCTGCATGGAATGTGAAATTGCTGTAACATTCAGTAAAATTCAAACTAGAATAAAAATTAAATTAATCCTTTTGAAGAGCTACTCCAAAATTATTGCAACTGATCTGGAGTCACACTCGAAGAGCATTCCGCCTCGTTTCCACCAGTATTTTTTGGTGAAACTTTTCCGATTTGTAAATTCCTAAAAAGTTATACAAATCCATACCTTATTTTAATTTAATTTAAATTTAATTTGGTCTTGAATGCATCATGTTTTAACAACTTCCGTATGTTTGGATTAATTAGTTTACCTATAAAATTAACACCAATTTTATTTGATTATAACTTATTCCATGGCAGATTCTTACATCACTTATCCATGGAAATGAATTCTTCACATGCCGAAAATCCTGGTGATTTTATCTAATGATTTTATCAAAATATTTGCTATTCCAAATTAAGGCAACAAAATCTTGGCTTTCGGTTCTAAAATATCAGAAAGACATTCTTTTCTCCAATACTATCGCGTTATCCCTGTAGTGAAAACTAATCGCCAATCAGTACAACACTTTTCTTTCGTCCTGCTATCCCAAATTAAGTTATAAGTAGAGGCAACCAAATCTTGTCTCTCGGTACTAAAATATCAGAAAGACATTCTTTTCTCCAATACTATCACGTTGTCTCTGTAGCGAAAACTAATCACCAAACGGTACAACACTTTTCCTTAGTCCTGCTATCTCACTGATAATTATAAAAGGTGTATTCTGAGAAGCCTTGGTGCATATAGAGTTGTAAGCCAATCACTTTAAAATTGCAAGATACTAAACAATGTTTGTTCGCATACCTCATTTAAATGGGTTTATAGATAAATTTTTAAGGTTACTTTAGAAAAATCATTAAACAGAAAAAGTGGCCATTAAATTTTAACACATGTAATGTTCAATTTCTTCATTACCTTTTCCATAAAAATCGTTCTTCCAACACGTTGTAATCAGGAAATACAGGAGCGACACTTTTTGCCTTCTCTCTTTATCTGCTGCAGTCCGCTGTCGGCAACCCTGCGCTTTGTCAATTGTAGCTTCCATACTTCTCTATATCATACTTCTCTCTTCCAATTCCTGCATCCCAGCATTTCTTTATATCAATATCAACCGCCTCCTCCCATATTTTCCGTGGTTTTCCTTTCAGTCTCACTTCTTACATTTTCTGTTTCTTAGCATTCTCCAATCTCCGTTATCGTGTTATTCGTTACGTTTTGGCTCTACATTGGAGCGTTATATTTGTTTTTTCCGTGTAATCGTTAATCCTACTACTTTAGCAGCTTCTTTTATTGTATTGTATGTTTCCTCTACGTCTTTCATTATTCACCTCATCTAATGTTGATATCTGCATTTGCAGCCATTTGAACAGTTTTATTGAACAGTAGGTTGAATCTTCCTATCCATTTTGCTTATTACATAGTCAAGGGCGAGGTTAAATAGTGCTGGAGCCAGCCTATCATCTTGGTTAAGCCCTTGTGATGAGTCATCACTGATGACACATGTTTCGGTTTATAAATATGTTGTACACATTTATATCTTGTGGATTTTCCTGTTCTAAATTCGGTTTAATATTCGCCTATTATCTTTTCTGCGTATAGATAGAGTCGTTCATTTAATACATAATAGATATTCTTTGGTTACTTTGACAAGACAGTCAGTTTCCTTTCTTATATATAGAACATATTATGGCTTTCTTCCAATCCATTTGCAATCCTCTTCCCATATCGTTTTAATCAAATAATGTAAAGTTTTCTTGAAACTTTCACTACCCGATTGTATCGTACCAAACAAACATTACTATTTTTTTTCACCTATCCGTCGCTTTACACGGTGCTCTATTTACACAATTTCGCTTTTATGCGGTTTTGGAAATGAGAGAAAAAAAAGAAATCTGTAGCTGATTTTTGTAATTCCTTGCACATAAATCAATCCAAATAGATGATTCTCGAGTATGATGTTGGGCCGTACAGTCTCGAGTATGTTACAATTGAAAAATGGAAAAAGTATTAATGATATGGTTAAAAGACACAACTCCAAAAAGGGTTACAGTAGATACCAATACAATCGCAAATAAGGATTTTGAAGCTTTATGAAAAATTTGAGAATCAGTCACCATCTATTTCTAAAGTTGTAAGGAAGCCATCTTTCTCCGCGAGATATGGCTTTAAAGATTTAAACAGACACATTCTTTACGTAGCGTAAGATTGAAAAAAAGGTGAATAAGCATCTGCTGATTCAAATGCAGCGCAGCAGTATGCAGCAAAATTCACTGAAATTATTTCCAGTAATTTCTATACTCCTGGCCAGGTCTTTAATGCTGACGAGATCGGATTATTTTGGAAGAAGCCATTGATTGTTGATAAATCAAAAACCCCACGTTCATTTAAAGGAATAAACATCAACAACCTTTCTGTTTATTGGATGGCTAATAAAAAAGGCTGGGTTACTGTGAACTTTTTAGTGAATGGTTTTATAAAATTTTCGTTCCATACGTTAAAAAATATTTAAGTAAGAAGGGATTACATTCTAAAGCCATTCGTTAATTGATAAACCATCTGGCCATCCTCAAGATTTGTACCATGAAAATGTGGACATTGTAGTTTTACCCAAGAATACGACTTCTTTATTGCAACCTTTAGATCAGAAAATAATTTTAACATTTATATCGAATTGTCGTATACCGAAATTAAACAATCAACATTGAATGTGTGCTGAAAAACATTGTGACCAGGTGTAGTATTTAGTTGGAAATGACAAACCGCGAATATGATACAGACGAGGTGGAGTCTAAACCAAAGTGATCCGCGAAAGATCACAATGTACAACGAGCTTTCCGCTTTCAGAGAGATGTTAATAATATGTTTATCTGAATATGAGAACCTATAAAGATTTGATCAAAACCGGTTTATTACTTCATTTACTTCATTGAGAAATCTGTTTAAGCTGAAACTGTTTCAAGT
Organism: Onthophagus taurus; assembly: GCF_000648695.1. Lineage (NCBI taxonomy): Eukaryota > Metazoa > Arthropoda > Insecta > Coleoptera > Scarabaeidae > Onthophagus > Onthophagus taurus. The sequence continues at coordinate 16,892 of NW_019280631.1, read as the reverse complement.
AAATCCAACATTGAATCGTATCAAGTATAATGCTAGTTAAGAAGAACAGATTAATTGGTAATAGATAGCAGTTTGTAATATCTTCTAGTTGGTTAATTTCATATTTATACCTATACCTTTTTACTGTTTGTTGTAAATTTTATTAACAGACTTTCACTTTTATGTATTAGAAAATACATGTACTATTTATTTACGTTAAAATAAATGTCTGAATCATGCAGATTTTAGACTGTTTTCGATTTACACGGTTTTACGTATACCAAAATGTGCGATTTACACTTTTGTTGCGGAACTTATCTTCCGTGTAAATCGGGGGATAGGTGTAATGTTAACAACGCACTTTTCGTTGCTTCGACCTTCAAAAAAATTAAGAATATGTATAAATGCAGTAAAAAACATACCGTATCTGGACGGCACAAAGAGTCAAGTGTTATGGCAGAAACATTTAAATGCTTAATGGAAAATACATGGAAAGATGTCATTCAACAAATCAATATTTCCACTGCGAGATAGGTGAAGAAGAATAGAAAGAAGCGACTTTCTATCATTTATAACGACACACAATAATATTTAGCTTATTAAAATTTAAAATACAACCAGATGTGTGCTACAAAATTACGTTGAGTTATGTACTAATAATGCAAAGTATACTTCAATTCATGTCCAAACTGAACTAGAAACGTCATGGCTTTTCTATTTTGGCTAACAAACCGTCTGGCATATCAAGAAAGGAGCAGTTGTTCATCGTTATTCTACACATTGACAAAAACTATTTGATCAAAGACAAATTCGTAGGATTTTCACCACTATCGAATTTTTTATTCTCAAAGGCAAACTCGCGGGTCTTGGATTTGATGAACATTTGTGCAACAATGGCTGGAAAAGAATCTGGTTTACAACAAAGAATTAAAATGAAGTTTCGACCCATATGTTAGATGCAACATTTTTAACATCAGCAAATCCAATATATTTGATGTTTAAAATGCAATTTGCAGAACAGTTTTATTCCGTTCAAAACTTTTGTGAAGAAGCTTACACACGGTTACAATATTATTAGAGGCAAGTGGAGAAAATATCGTCAGAATTAAGACTTCATGACACTTTGAAGGAAATTGACGTTTTTCCAGCAGTAATCAAGGTAATTATTACTTTTATAGCTGATCAGTGACTGAGTTGAACTGTGCATCCTAAGGGTCCATCGATAGAAGATGAAAGACAATAATCAATTTGCAATGATGTCTTATGTTAGATGTTTTCGCACAGACTCGAAGGAGGAAATTAGTTGGTGATTTCTCTAATAAATGACAGCAACAAAAATGTTTCAAGAAGTAAACAATAAACATCAATTTTCTACCTATACTTACAATGTGAAACCTAATCGACTTAAAAATAATGAATCAACATTATCGGAATTCTCATTGATTGGTTCAGGTTGAAGATATATAGGTTAGTAACTAAACTAAGCAACTAATCTCCATAAAATTACGTCACAATCTATACCCATCGATGTACCCATTCAACCAAACGTGTAAAAAACTCCTGTTAACAGATAATCAGAATATTTTTACTTTAATTGCCACATTATATAAAGTTATTAATGTTGCGCAGGTAACTATTTCATCTGAATGTGTCCAAGTGCGCTGTTATGTCATTCTGCACAAATTCTTTAATAATAATTAACTAATTCTCTGACTTCTTAAATGCTTTGATGCGTTTACGTCTTGATTACGTAGTATTGGTTACACAAATTTTTGTATTTAAATTTGTAGCTGAGGGAGTTACGAAGCTTTTAATACTTTATTAGTTTTTTGATATTGTATTGTTACATCATTGTAAAGATACGCAATTTGGTTAATGATACTGAATTTTCTGAATCCTTTGAAATTAACTCTAACGATAAAGTCTTTTAAATAGTGGTAGTTGAAGCGAAAATGTAATACGCAATCTCTATTAAGAACATTTGGGATACAACGAAACGCAAGTTGTTATCGTTTGGATAACACTAATGGTCCGTTTGTAAACGCTTTCTGCTTCCCATTTCGATTATATTATGTAATCTTTATTGCAGACGCAAAGCAACAACACAAGAAATATTTTTCCTGGTTAAATTAAAAACTGTTAAACATTTAAATTAAACTATAATGATTATGAACAGTTGTCTCTATTAATGTTAAATAAAACATTTATTTACACATAAATAAGCAAAAATATTTCCTGGACAATCCTAAAATATTGACGAAATTTTTTAGTTTAATTGTTTTAAAAAATCTGCATGATTTATAAATGGTATTTTCTTTATAAAGTGAAAGGTTGCTTTGAACGTTGTATGTATTTATTTTTTGATAGTCTGCAATATATCTAATTATATATTCTTTTAAGCAGTTTTCTCTCGAATCTCCTTAGTACCTCTTGGTCTTTCCGCACTAAGACCAATGTTTCCGACACATAGGTAAATACGGGCCGTATGAGGGTCTATCCTCTTTTTTATTTCCTCGCTGACCGATTTTTTATTCTTTATTAGGAATCCCAAGTATGCGAAACTGCTAACTATCTCCATCTTTGTCATCCCCAACTTCTGAATGTTCTAGTATGTTTCCACCACCAGCCTTTGCCACCAAATATACTTGGTCTTTGTAAAATTTATCTTTAAGCCCATCTTCTCTGTCTCTGTCTTCGACCTTATAAAGGCGTTCTTCTCCTCGCCTGTACCACTTTTCCCTAGGTTTTGATTGTGAATAATGTTCATTGCAATAGAGGCATGCAGCATCGTCCGAATTGTCTTGTTGCAGATATTTTTCCAGAGCCGCTTGATTTTCTTCATCACTGTCGTCACTTGCAAAATTTTTATTATTTACTAAAACTTATCGTTTCGCTGTTGCACTAGTTTTTCGTAGTTTTACTGCGTTTTGGCGTGTTATTTTCTAATGTTCTAATGTTATTTTGAGTACATTGGGTACAAATAAAGACATTTATTATTATTATTATTATATGCGGGGATTGAGTCTAAAAAAACATTGGATCCAGCCATTTTGCGTTCCTTGTTAAAATTGTGCCTAAAGCCGTTTCTTTCTGCTATTTCGAACACCAACTTACGCAAATCTGTGCTGGTTAGACTGAAAAAACTGATTCCATGTCGATCATGTGAACAACAATTTCTTTTTCATTAGAAAAAATGGCTCGTTTTCCTCTAAGCCCCTGTTTAAGAGCACTTTTATTAGTGGCTAATCTTCTCCTTAACGTGGTTTTGACCCCATTTTGTCACCTTCCTATGGCCGACGCACATTTCATACTGCATGTGTAGCTAAAATGTGCTAAAATTGCCGGATGAACGAAATTCCCTTAATATCTTGCTGAATATTGTTGTCGATGTTCAGAGCTGTTAAAAAGCAGACTTAACAGCTCATCCCCCTGTTGCAGATTTTCGTGGCTTTCAAATCTTCTTAAACGTGTTATTGCTACCAGATGAGGAGGTATATTATTGAACTGCTACATCTTTTTCTTTTAAGTTTGTTAGACGGTCTACTTTCTAATCTATATGCGCATTCAGTGAGTTACTGACCATTACTGCATGAACACGCATCACCATCGGTGTCGCTCCCTGAGGTATGGCTACCAAATCCGGCTTGGTCCTAAAAGGGTTAAACATTCTTGGCCAATCTTTGGATTTTCATAAAGTAACTTTTTGACCAGAAGTAACTTTCATTATTTTTAAATATTTTATTAATGGCAGCTATCTAAAAAATTACCTGGGGCTCTTATTGTGTTGTTATGTCATTGCTTTCCAATTAAGATTTCTGTTGCAAGAAGAAATAAAATTAATTCTTTTAAATTATTTAATAGAATAATTTTTATTACCTATTAATCTTCAGATTTTATAAGATATATTTGAGAAGAGACAAGATATAATCGAATGTACAGCAGTTTAAGAAAATACAGTATGTCGGATCGAGTTAAAAAGAGGAAAAAAAATTTATTACTGATTCAAACCACTAAATCGCACGAGTTTTATATTCTAACTATAGAAGTTAACTAATTATTCCCATTTTTATGTAAAAATTAGACTTATCTAAATTAAAAATTTTTCAAGTTCAATTTATGATACGTAACCATAGAAATCATAAAAATTACAACTTATGTTAGTGAAAAATATGCGAACAAATCAAATTAAAATATGGCTAATTGAATAAAATATTTTAAATATAAATTTATTTATTTGTAAGTGAACAAATCAACTATTCATTCAAACAAATCACCTCCTATAACAATTGTATAACACATACTAATTAGTTACTTATTTTTAACAACAAATTAAACTAGATAATATTTTGCGGCTTTTCCCAGTAGTCCAGTCTGCTTTACCCATAATATAGATAAATATTGTCATATTTTTACCGTTTTAAGATCAAAACACAAAGACGCGCACACTGCGATACGCGGAACGCGCGTTTAGGGTATTATTGTTTTTGTTATAATTCCTCACTATTGCTCGCGTTTGAATTGACTAGGGCACAAGGTCACTAAATCGAACGGCTTTATCCTGTGAAGACGACGCAGGACATCCTCGTTGTCGAGAAGCTGGATAGCCTCGATGTTGGGATGATCATGAATTCTCTTCTCATATTTAGATGCGAATGATGCCATTTCTGATGACACCGATGCTACTTTCAAATCGCGATGGAGGTCGGTGTTTCTTATATACCAGGGTGCATTCACTATGCACCTTACTTTGTTCTGGAATCTTTGAATCAGACTTGTATTTGTATTGCAGGTACAACCCCACAATTAGACTCCGTATGTCCATTTTAGTTTTAATACTTGCTTGTATATTAGCAACCTGTTACTTAGTGATAGCGTTAATTTTCTGCCAATAAGCTAATATAGGTGTCTAAATTTGATATCAAATTTCTCACGTTATTTTTTTGACGTGAGCTTTCCATTTGAGTTTGGCATTCAGCGTCATACCAAGATATTTTGCGGTGCATATGTACTGGGACATAGTTTACTTTCTTATAAGTAAAGTTTATGTATGTCGATTTATTTGTGTTTAGTTTTATTAGCCATCGTTTGGTCCAGTTTTCTATTGAATTTAAGGCCAATTGTAACTTATTTGCTACAACTACTTCATTTTCTGCAACAGCCAAGATCGCTGCGAATGTAACTGTTAAAGTTTCTGGTACCTGAGGAAGGTCGAATGTGTAGAGCAAGTACAGTGTTTGGCCAAGCACACTTCCTTGAGGAACTCCGGCTCGTATTTCGTGTAGTGGTGAATAAGCGTTTTCGTATTTTACTCTAAAATATCGATCAGAAAGATACGATTTTAATAGTTGACTATATGTTGATGGTAGTATTTGGTCTAGTTTGTAATTTAAACCATCTAACCAGACTTTGTCGAAAGCTTGTGCAACATCCAAAAATACAGAGCAGACTTTATTTTCTTCCATTGCTATTTCGATAGTATTCGTTATTCTATGCACTTGGTCTATTGTTGCATGTTTATTCCGAAACCCAAATTGATGTGTTGGTATTAGGGCTTTTTCTTCTATGACAGGTTTTAGTCTTTTTGTCTTTTGGTAGTGTGTTTTGATGCATTATTTTTAGTTGCTGCTTTTTAGACATTTTGATTTGTAATCTAGACGTGCATATAATGTTTTTATTGTTTCTTCTTGTTGAAGTATTTTTTCTAGTATTAGATCTAATTTACTGTCAGCCTTATTATCGATTAATGTACTTACAGTTTTCTCTGCAGTTTCACCACTCGCTTTTTCGGCATACGAGACGCCTGGCTTTATTTTATTTGAATTTACTGTTTTCTTATTCCTGATGATGTGTAGTTCCTTAATCACAATGCATCCGCGGTAGTGTGCTGGATGATTTTCTCCACAGTTGAAACATTTAGCTGGGATTTCTTTGGCTTAGTGCATTCGCTGGTCTAGTCTTCACCAGCACATTTAACACATCTCTTGAATAACTTACATAAAAGTACAAAACTACATAAAATATACATACAGGTGGTCCATTTAACGTGAGACAAGCGATTATCTCGAAAACGTTTCATTTTACATAAAAATGAACCCAATGAAAGTTGTTCTGTGCGAAGGGGAAACCACATGACGATAACACTTTTTGACCTTATTTTCAAGGTCATATGAAGGTCACGACCAATTTTTTAAATGGCACCCTATGTTTTTGATTGCAAAATCTGAATCTATGGATAAAAGTAAAATATAAAAAAAAAATCCCGTATGGTTTTACCAGTACGACGGCGAAACATCTTTTGTAGACAAAATCTAAATAATTTTTTTATTCAAATAGTTTTAAATATTATTTATTTATAAAAAATGATTAAACTATACTATTAATCAACAAGTATACAATTTATAATAAATGTTCAAATATTTCCCCACCCACTTCAATACATTTATTAACCCTTCTACTAAAACTTTCTTTACATCTTAAAAGGTTTTCTTGGCTACTATTTCTGCATGCATCTCTTATCCGCTTTTCCATGTTTTCTGGCGTAGTGGGTACTCCGCAATAAACATTATCCTTAAGGACGCCCCACAAAAAAGTCAAGAGGTGTTAAATCAGGTGATCCGGCAGGCCAGGAAATTGGACCTCCTCTTCCAATCCGTCGCCCAGCATAATCCCGACCTAAAGCTTCACGTGCAATATGTGAAAAATGTGCTGGACACCCAACATTTTGCAGCCACATATTTTGTCTTTCTTCCCTGTTTAAATCTATAAATCACGTTGGTAAGACGGCATCTAAAAAATTTTCGGTACTTCTCCCCATTCAGCATACCATCAATAAAGTATAGACCGATCAATTTATCACCAATTATACCACACCAAACATTAACCGACCTAGGTCGTTGATGTTCTACTTCACGCAACCATATCGGATTTTCAACGCTCAAATAATGCATGTTATGTCTATTGTCTTGTCCTTTGTTTGTAAAAGTAGACTCATCAATATTATATATTATATTATACAGGATGTTCATTTCAAAACTTTCCACCTCAATATCTGTAAATCCGGAAGTTTAAAAAGAAAATCGCTGAAATAGGTAAAGAATAAAACCAAGGGGGACAACTTTGTATGCAAAAATTGACTCACTCACTTCAATCCCCCGCCGCCAGAAACCAACCCCTTAAAAATCTTAAATGGAAAGGGGTGTCAAGTGATACCTCATTTTAAAAGTCTTTTAAGGTACTACATGTTAGTATTTATTTTTTTTAAATTGATCGATTCGTTTTCGAAATTTTTGCGAAAATCTTTGTTTTGTATTTCCCGCTTTAATTAATATAAAAAACTTTAAGCACCTTCTTAAAAGCAAGAATAAGTAATCTTTTATTATTAATTTATAAAATTAAATTACCATGTTCGTTTTTACAACGACCATTAAACCTTTATTATTTCGGAGCAATCCGAAATCTTTGATATTTAGGTTATTTTGACAATGATATACCTACGTTGGCTAGCTTGCCTGGCGTCTGTCAGAGATATTTAGAAAAAACGATTTCTGTTTCATTTTTCTTTTCTTTTAGGTTTATTTGGTTATTACTTAAACAACTTTTAACTGCTTGAAACGTTCTATTTTATTTTCAGTTATTTAATTATGTACAAAAAATTTTTGCAGAGAAAATCAACTTAATAATTGTTCAAAGTGTTGTCCGTTATTAGCTAAACAATGGTACAACCGTTGTTCAAAACTACGGCGCACATTTTCAAAAACTTCCCTTTGAATTCCACGGCAAGCTGCAGTAATTATCTGACGAAGTTCTTCTAAATTTTGAGGTTGAGGGATAAATACAACAGACTTTAAATGACCCCATAAAAAAAGTCTAATGGCGTCAAATCTGGTGATCTGGTTGGCCATTCTATAGGACCTTGGAAACGTATTATCTAACCACTGTCGTACTGGGAGAACATAGTGAGGAGGAGCTCCGTCTTGTTGAAAATGTAATTCATTCTCATCAAGTAAGGCATTTTCTTCTCTATCCTACTGATTCTCGAGAGCTTCCGTAATTATTGGATTGATAGTATTTTCTAACATATCCAAGTACACTTCGCCGTTTAAATTTCCATCGATAAACACTGGACCAATCACTTGATCTCCCAAAATGCCGGCCCATACATTAACTTTTTCAGGATATTGTGTATGCCCTTCTACAGTCAGATGAGGGTTTTCATTACTCCAATATCTGCAGTTATGTTTATTTACAAATCCATTTAAAGAAAAAGTGCATTCATCACTAAAGCAGATATTTTTCACAAAAACGTTGTTATTATTAATAATAGTGGTCACTTCTTCACAAAACTGTATTCTCCTGTCAAAATCGTCTTCAGTTAGCTCTTGATGTATTTTCAATTTATAAGGATGGAATTTGTGAAGTTTTACAACTTTATGAACAGAACCCAAGGATATACCAGTTGCACGAGATACCTGACGCAATGAAGTATTGGGGTTGATACCGAAATGACCCAACACTTCCAGTTGAGCGGTTTCATTCAAAACTCTCGACTCATTATGTTTTATGTTGGCAACGGACCCAGTCTGAGTGAATTTCTTCATGATCTGGATGCCTTTCATTAAAAACTGCGGCAGTTCGTCGAGCACATTCATTTTGGGATCCATACATTAATACAATTTCAATCCTTTCCTGCAAACTGTAAACCATTATTGCTGTTTTATTTAAATAACTTTGTTAAGTGGATAACACAAAGTTGTTTAAGTAATAACCAAATAAACTTATGTTTAGAATTGCACTTTTATTTTATTCTTTTCTCGCACTGTGAGCCTGCCTATAACTCGTTTATAGAAAGAGAAAAATTTCGTCTCTTTTTTTCCTTTTTTTGGCCATTCGAGTCAAGAGTAATTTTCATACAGGTTTAATGTAAAATACTTTCAATAAAATTTAGTTTAATTCATAATTATACGTGTTTAGTTTTCTTAAATATTTCCGATTGCTCCGAAATAATAAAGGTTTAATGGTCGTTGTAAAAACGAACATGGTAATTTAATTTTATAAATTAATAATAAAAGATTACTTATTCTTGCTTTTAAGAAGGTGATTAAAGTTTTTAATATTAATTAAAGCGGGAAATACAAAACAAAGATTTTCGCAAAAATTTCGAAAACGAATCGATCAATTTAAAAAAAATAAATACTAACATGTAGTACCTTAAAAGACCTTTAAAATGAGGTATCACTTGACACCCCTTTCCATTTAAGATTTTTAAGGGGTTGGTTTCTGGCGGCGGGGGGTTGAAGTGGGTGAGTCAATTTTTGCATAAAAAGTTGTCCCCCTTGGTTTTATTCTTTACCTATTTCAGCGATTTTCTTTTTAAACTTCCCGATTTACAGAAATTGAGGTGGAAAGTTTTGAAATGAACACCTGTATAATATAATATATAATATTTTGTCAATGGGCACAAGAACGAATGCCGTTGGACGTCAATTTCTTTGTTAACGTGCTATTCTCGGATGAGTCTACTTTTACAAACAAAGGACAAGACAATAGACATAACATGCATTATTGGAGCGTTGAAAATCCGATATGGTTGCGTGAAGTAGAACATCAACTACCTTGGTCGGTTAATGTTTGGTGTGGTATAATTGGTGATAAATTGATCGGTCTATACTTTATTGATTGATTGATTATTGATAGATTTTTAAGGGGTTGGTTTCTGGCGGCGGGGGGTTGAAGTGAGTGAGTCAATTTTTGCATAAAAAGTTGTCCCCCTTGGTTTTATTCTTTACCTATTTCAGCGATTTTCTTTTTAAACTTCCGGATTTACAGAAATTGAGGTGGAAAGTTTTGAAATGAACACCTGTATATAGATTTTGCAATCAAAAACATAGGGTGTCATTTAAAAAATTGGTCGTGACCTTCATGATAACCTTGAAAATATGGTCAAGTAAAAATGTTATTGTCATACGGTTCCCCCTTCGCACAGAACAACTTTCATTTGGTTCATATTTGAGCTGCGATTCTTGCACTACGTTTTCAGTATTGCGACGAGTAGACGAAAGAAAGAATACTAAAAGAAAATAACAATATTCTTTATTATTATCGTGTCTCATCTGCGGTTTCCTTATTTCGCCTATTATAACGTAAATTCGCTTGCCGTAACCAACTGCTTACTACCCGTTCATATTCTTTATCAGTTAAATGGAAGCTCTTCCTAACTGCCACTAAAATATATGAAAACGTAAAATTCTTTACATACGGTCTCTATAGCCGTATTTTCATTAACTAAATCTAGTGGTGATATATAAAAAAACTTATACAAAACTTACCTGCGCCATTCTAAACCAATATTCGAACAATTCGAACTGATTTGAACTGAGAACAGAACACTAGAACAAGACGTGACAAGACACTGACACTCACAGGCGCTGATGAAGATATTCCAGACATGTTTCAGGCACATTTGTAGTGAAATATTTCAAATGAAATGTTTCTGCTACATATTTTAATGATATTTCATAAATATTTCTACTGAAATGTATTTGATACATATCTTTAGATACGTTTCGTAAAAATCGTATCTGTTACGTATATGAAACGTAGTTCTAAGATGTTTCATTTAATTCACTGTACGTTAAAATNTAGACCTTCTATAATGCCCCTCAGGTCATCTATTTGTTTCTGAAGAGTAGCTTCATCTTTAGTGCGTTGCTCCTTTATTTGTTCGATTTCTTCTTTAATTTCGGCGGAATGTGTTCTTTCTTTTCTAGGGAATTTAACAAGGAGAATTCCATATCTGTTTTTGGAGTAATCTGCTTTTGTCTTTATGGTGACTACAGAATCCGTTTCCAAATTTTTTTTTATAAGTTTGCGAGCCCCAACATGAGATATTGTTGTGTCCGGATATTTTTGCTGGAATTTTTGTATAACTACACAAAAACATGATTCACCAGTACCATAGCACTGTACTAAATAAATTCTCTCTTTCACGGTTAACATCGCACGAAAAGACTATCTCACTAACATAAGTTCTAACTTTTATGGTTTCTATGGTTACATATCATAAATTAAACTTGAAAAATTTTCAATTTAGAAAAAAGTCCAATATTTACATAAAAATAGGAATAATTAGTTAACTTCTATAGTTAGAGTATAAAATTCGTGCGATTTAGTAGTTTGAACATTATTTATGCTGAGATAAGTTTGAAAAATCAGTAATCAAATTTTTTTTCCTCTTTGTAACTCAATCCGGGGACATACTGTATAAGCAATACTTTTTTAATTCAAAGTGCACATTTTCGAACGAGATTTCTGTTAGGTTAAAGCAATTTCCACTGGAAATAGTGTAGCTTTAGAACATTATTTAATATTTTAAAATGTTTTTTCAACTAACAATAAGTCTTTAATTTATTTGCAATGCTCTCTTTTGAACACATCTTTATTGAAAATGTAAGAACGGTATTGCTAATGCGATCTTTAGGCTGAATTTCCTTTTTTTGAGTTGGAAGTGTAACAAATGAAATATTAACTCGAAAATTTTGCTACGTTTCATTCTCTTACATTTTCATTATCCTTAATAATGCCTTGTCTAAAGAAAGAATCCTTAAAGTTTATAAACTCATTGTTTTTTTTATAGCTTTATTATTGGCAATTAAAATTTTTCACAAATCTACTTCCTGCTCCAGTTTTAAATTTGATTATGAAATTAAACGAAACAGTAACTACATCTTTCAGTAATTTACCAGGAATAGAAGGCGTGCACATTAAAGGATATAAAGTGAAAGATATTGTATTTTGGGTTCCACCAGTGCGAAGTATAGGTACTTAAATAGAACAGAATCTGCTTTTTAAAAATTTAACTCATCTATTTCCTTTTATTTTACAGGTATTGGTTTATCTATTTTAACTTATGACAACAGATTCCAAATGGGATTACTTGCAGATGAAATATTAATATCAAAGCGTCATAAAGCACAATCTGTTTTAAACAATATAATCAAACACATTGATGATATTGATAATGAATTAAAATAATTAATAATTCTTGTTTTTAATTAAAGGCTGATAATTTATGTACATTTTATTAAATATAAAAATTTGGTTTTAATTTATAATGCAACCAACATGTGAATGTTTTCAATGAAAATGGGATAAATAAAAATATAAAAAGTTCTTTAAGATATTTGATTAACCTGCTTTTACCTTTTCTTGATCATGAACTATTAATATCAAACCTAAAACAACTAGAGATGATCCAAACCACCATAAAATTGATGTTACTTCTTCGAATATTAAAAAGCCAAATAAAGCCTGTGAATAAGACATCAATAAATATTATATTAATATAAATGTATCCTTACTGTAACAATATAATTTGTTGAAGTACTTATTAAAGTTGCTGATAGCGAAGATTTACAATTTTGTAAAGCTTTTACAAAAAACGTCCAAACACATGCATTGCATATTAACATTAATATAAAACAAATTAATTTTAATAAAATATTACCCTGCAATAAAATTATTATAAAATAACTATAATATGTTAGGTTATATAAATGTCAAAACAATTTTAACCTCAAAATATTCATGTCCTGTCAATTTTCCAAATATACTTCCAGCTGCTGCAAAACTTCCCGACGTAATGGCTTGATAAGACTTTGTTAATGTTTTAAACGTTAACATATTAAGTTTTAATTAATTTTGCGTTGTATGTAATATGTACAATGTAAAATGTAACCAAATAGAAGAGAACGTTGTGTGTAATAAAAAGATAACCTAATTTTGTTGACAATATAATTTCATATCAAATGGAATGGGTTTAGACAAGAATTTGAATCGTCGTTACAGTAAAGCAGATAATAAATTGGATCTTAAATCTTCTAAATATCTTTTTGCAGTGTTTGTGTAAGTTTTAAATATTAGTTTACCACAATTGTAAACATGTTAAATTGGTTGTATAATCGCATGGCGTTTTTTGTTTTCACGGCCATGTCTGAATATACAGTATGTTCCCGAATAGGTGAAACGACTCTTTTAAAATGTAAAATTTTTTCGATATTAATTGTCATTTTTGAAGTGAAAACTCCTTGTGTGTCAGGTAAAAGGATTTTTATCAAAGTAGGCCGATCATTCCTAAAATTTGCATATGGCCATAGTTTTTCATTCTGAACAAAACTTCTTAGTAACACTTTCACGTATTGTAAACAAAAAAGGTACTTTACCTGCAACAAAAAGAGTTCTTCTTTCACCGTCAAGGCTCACTTGTTTTTTAACAATTGAAAATATGTTCAAAATTAGTCTTTAATCAAGCAGGCCTAAACTCCAAAAAATGACAATTAATATCGAACAAATTTCACGTTTTATAAGAGTCGTTTCACCTATCCAGGGACACATTGTAGGTGAAGTAGGGTTAAGAGTAGTTAGTTGTTTGTTAAACCATAAAATTTAGGTACCTCGTGTTTTGTGAGAGACAATGAAGTTCTTTAGAAAAACTCTTTTCAACCACGCTCTGCTATCTATAACTGATACAGATTCATGTTTAGTTATATACAGGTGTCCCAATTTCGATGTCCGCATAGGCTATCTCCGAAACTAAAAGAGATAGAAAAAAAGTAGCTTACATGTCATGATGTCATGATCTCCTTTTTCGATAAAATGCTAATGGCGAAATCTTCGAACAGCTATCGTCTTTTGTTTTCGCCCTATCGGCAAAAACTGAAAATTTTGCGAAAACGACAATCGCCAATATCTTACTTATTATCAAAGATGGAGTATTATCAATAAAACATTATATGGGCAACTTTTTATGAAGAATTCAGTGGCGTAGGTAGATTTTTTTCCCATTTCTTATTTTCAAGATTTTAGAAGTAACTTTATATTTTTAAATGGAAACCATAGTTGGCTATGACCTAAAATAATTTGTTATTTTCTTCTGATAACAAATGTACAGGATTGCATTATTTTCTTAAAACTAAGGCAAATACTCAAATTATTTGCCGTCGGCACTAATACAAGCTCTGCATAGTCACAGAAAAGATCTTTTTACTAGTTGTGCAAATCTCTTTGCATTTAATTCTTCTGCTGCTGTATAAATATAGTGGCGCAGTTCGGCAAGATTTTCAATCGGTTTTTAATACACTGTTTGTTTTATGCAATCCTAATAAGAAAATCAAGGGGATTTAGTCCCAGAGAATGAGGAGGCCACGTAATCGAACCAGGACGCCAAATCCATCTTTCTGGGTATTCTTTGCAATCCCGTACAGGACAAGCCTAATGAGCTGGGCGACCATCTTGTTGAAACCACATTTCTCTGTAGATATTGAGTGGCACATTTTATTTTCAAAATACAAAATCTTTTTCAAAAAATACTATTATTCTATTATTTTATAATATGTGAGAAAACCCCCACACACATCTTCTAACAAAGTTGTTAAATCATTTTGGAGGAAATACAAATAACATACGAAAGTATAAATTTTTTAAATAACGCGTTTTTGGCTGAAAAACAGGCAATAATATTTTTTAGGAAAAGAAAAATGGTAAGTGTTATACCATTTTGGAATCTTGACTAAACAGGCCATCTTTTAAAATAACTTGCCAAGGGTGTTGTACTAGTCCTTTGTTTAGAAATCATGTGTCAAACTTAATAGACATAAATTCTTTCAACCTTAACTCAATCAAACTCATACTTTTTCTTGCAAAACTAACGACTTTTGTTGTTCGATTTGGGGCTGCTATAGTAGCATGGTTCATGAGGAATACATTATTAAAAAAATCACTATTAAATTACGAACATTTCTGACCGTAGTACCTAAAGGTATGATGTACGGGAACGATTTTTAACATTTTCAAAAATATGTCTATTACCACTTAACTGAGGAGCATAGAATTTTTTTCTTATTTTTACCAGAACGGGTATGAGTTGGCCTCTCACCCGGTGCCCGCTTGACGTTGAGTTTCGGGACACCTGTATATAGTTTGTGGGGTATATTTCTTATAGTTATTGAATAGTTAACAAAAATTCATTTTGTTCTATCTAAAACTAATGTATGTATTTAAAAGTTAATGTTGGTGATAACCATACAATGACATACTATGATGGAACATACAGGGTGCCCATTATACAGGATGTATCTGAATAACTGCAACAAACTTCAAGGGGTGATTCTTTAGTGAATTTTAAGGGTACTTTGATATATGAACCATGGGCGACTTCGGCTCCCCTAAGGAGCTACACCCCTCCAAAAATGGCGGAAAATTTTGGTTTAACTTTTTTTTCTCAAAAACCATAAACGCTAGGAAAATGAAATTTGGGGATATTAACTCATAATAGGGCACGTTTTGACCATAATTGTACTTTCAACCTACTCTTCTAAGTTAGTAAACATAACCACCCCCGTTCAATTTTTGTCTAGATTTTTCTTATGACGGTGATAAATACATTGGAAATATTTTATTTAGATAGATGAAAATATTCTAAAACTTTTTTGCCTCTCTGATGTTCTTCGAAAAGTTAATAGTTTCTGAGAAAAAAATTAATTAAGCAAACACTAACTGTTAAGCTGTAGGGTTGTTAATCGAAAGTTGGAATGAATTTTTAATGAAAAAATCTTAGTAGGCTTTGCAATCTTTGTCAGAAATATTTTTGACGTTTAAATGTCAGTGGTTTTCGTACTATTATTATTGTTTTATTTAAAATTTTGAAACGTCGAGTGAACGAGCGTAAATGCGATAGAACTTTATTTAAAAATTAATTTGAAAAACAATAATAATAGTAAGAAAAACACTGACATTTAAACGTCAAAAATATTTCTGACAAAGATTGCAAAGCCTACTAAGATTTTTTCATTAAAAATTCATTCCAACTTTCGATTAACAACCCTACAGCTTAACAGTTAGTGTTTGCTTAATTAATTTTTTTCTCAGAAACTATTAACTTTTCGAAGAACATCAGAGAGGCAAAAAAGTTTTAGAATATTTTCATCTATCTAAATAAAATATTTCCAATGTATTTATCACCGTCATAAGAAAAATCTAGACAAAAATTGAACGGGGGTGGTTATGTTTAGTAACTTAGAAGAGTAGGTTGAAAGTACAAATAGGGTCAAAACGTGCCCTATTATGAGTTAAACATATTCCCCAAATTTCATTTTCCTAGCGTTTATGGTTTTTGAGAAAAAAAAGTTAAACCAAAATTTTCCGCCATTTTTGAACGGGTGTAGCTCCTTACGGGAGCCGAACTCGCCCATGGTTCATATATCAAAGTACCCTTAAAATTCACTAAAGAATCACCCCTTGAAGTTTGTTGCAGTCATTCAGATATACCCTGTATATGGAATATAGTATATATCTTGGTAGATATCAACTTTATAAAAAAACAAGGGTAAATGGGTTTTCATACATATTGGTATATTATATGTTTTTTTAAAAAATAAACAATGTTTATACTCCAATATATTATATAAATTTATTAACTCTACCGGTTTCGACCTAGACCATCGTCAGGAGTCTATAAGGTTTTAAACGTTCATAAAATACAATTAAATTAAAAAATATAAAATGTTACTTTACCTCGTTGTATAAGGTTGAGGTCAGGAAACACATTCAAATTTACATTCAATTATATTCAAACTTTGATATATATAGTATTGAAACAGATGTATATCGAAAGTTTTAACAATAATTATTATATTACTTAAACTTAGAAAATTAGAATGGGGATGTAGCAGATGTGTCAAGTGAAACATATAATGTCGGGTGGAACATAATCATGTTCCACAGGTGAGTGTGTCGTTTTGTCAAGAACGCATGTATTGAAATCTATTAATAGACTGGGTTAATATGGTTCAAAATAAAATGGAATTTATTTATAGAATAGTGTTATGGAAATGATTGGGATATGGGAACTAGTTGGATTG
>NW_019280630.1:133113-170607 GCF_000648695.1 Onthophagus taurus | reverse complement strand
AAGTATTCTTCGAGTGCTGGAGGAGTGTCCATTGATGGTGACGGAGAAGGTTCTCTCCTCCAGGAAGGAGAACAGAATGGCAAGTAAATAGTTGCTTAACCCCGTTTGATTGAGCTTGTATTTTAAGCCTTTAATACAGACAGTATCAAAGGCCCTTGCTACATCCAACGAAACAACAGCTGTAAACTTTTTTGCCTCGAACGCTTCCTCGATATATTCCATTACTCTTGCCAGTTGATGAACCGTAAATCCGTACTGGATGTTTGGGATTATTTTGAGGAGGCTTAAGTCTTCTTGTAGTCGATGATGGATGACTCGTTCGAATAGGTTAGATAAGGATGAGAGGAGACTGATTGGGCGATAATTGGCTGGGTCCGTATTGATTTTGCCTGACTTTCTGAACAATAGGATTTGCGCTTTTTTCCATACCACCGGAAAGTAGCCAATTTCCAGACAGCGATTAAAGTTCCTGTGATATGACTCAGTAGTTTCTCCGGAAGGTGTTTTATGACTATATTAGATATCTGATCTAGGCCTAGAGCTAGATCGCTGTCAGTCTTGGTAGTTGATGAAGTTAGTAGATGGGATTCATTGTATTGTTGGATTGTTGTAATGTGACGAATATTCTCATTATTGATATTCGGTCGACAACATTCTTCCAGATATTCCGCAAAGGTGTTGGCTTTGTCTTCGTCCGAGAATACTGGTGTTTCATTGACTAATAGGGTAGGTATTTCTTCATATGTCCGCGTTATTTCCCTAGTGGTCTTCCATAAGCCCAGGTCACTCCAGCTGCTTCAAAAATTGCGATGAGTTTTTTATAATTGTTGATTCTATAGGCAACTAGTTCCTGCGAAATTGTATGAGTTGTTAGTCTATTCCTTAATCTTTGAAGTCAGCGAACGGATTTTTGCGTCTAACTCGTTCGGAGTAGCTGATGTTGGTAAGTTAAATTCTTGATTATTCAGTGAGTCTCCAAACTCTGCCCAGTTGATGACTCCATTGATCAGCTTAGGAATTTTAGGTCTGTTAATGATCCGAGTTTAAAGTTCGCTGATTAAAGACAGATTTAACTGGATGGTAAAATTTTTGGTTATTACTATATCTAAAATATCCGGTTGATAGTCGCTTCTATATGGAAAGTAGGTAAAATCGATTGGGCAGTGCACTTGAAAACCGTACTTGTTTACTAATAATTCCAGATTCAGTCCCGATGGATTGTCTGCTCTGCATCCCCAGAGTTTATTCTTGCTGTTAAGATCTCTTATAAGTAGGGTAGGTATAGAGCTACTCAACATTGAACTTATATCAGTTTCTAGTCGTTTTTGTATCCAGATATATTAACTGGAGTTGAGTTGTTTATTTCAATTACTGTTGCCGTTACTTCAATAGCGGTGATTTTACAGCAAAATTGATGGTGTTGAATTTCTCTTTTAATTATAATCGCCACCTTCAGCTGTGGCGGAAGGCCTATCTGCTCTATATGTATACACTATATCCTACTATTCAGAAAATCTCACTTGGAGCTAGGTGTGTTTCCGTGATACAAGCTACATCAATCTGATAGCGAGCCAATAACGCAATAAGAAGAGTTCGTTGTTTATTAATACCATTGGCGTTGAAATTCAGGATAGTTAAGTTGTGTATGATTGTTAGATTAGTCGTGAATTAAATGTGGGAGGAAATGGTTAATTACGAATGTCTTGATTTGTGGTATAAGGGAATCGAGGAAGATAGGAGAGGTGTCTATGATTCTGAGGATTGTTGTTGGTTTGGTTGATTCTCTACTTGAGCTGGAGCAGACGTGCTTTTTACTGTCGATGCGTAGCTCCTGATATTAGTCGTTGTTTGAGGTATTGCTTGTGAGCTCTGGGTTCTTTGCGCAAGATGGACTGAAGTTGTTTGACGATGGTTTGTTCTGATATTCGATGTGAATTTTACAGCCTCGATAGCTTGGTGGATGATCTTGGCCACAATTGGCATACTTTGGTGGATCAGTTTGAAGTTTTTTATAGATAGTGTGGTTCTAGGGCTCATTGAGCAGTAATTTTTCGTATGTCCATATCGTTGGCAGTTATGAGATTGGGGAATCTTTTGGGAGTTCCTCCTGGCTTCGACCGTGATGATTGCGTTGGAAATTTCCTTTATTTGATAGATTTCTTTGGCGTTCTCTATGGTTTCTAGGTCTACTGCGCATAAAGGTATGACTGGTAGGTTTAGTTAACTCAATTCGATTTTAGTTGATTTGATGTCTCTGATCCCTGATATCTATGGAAACCTCTAATCATCGTCAATGATATTTTTCAACATCATATTTGGTATTTGTCAACATTGTCCTCGATATCATGCAATATCGTTCCTGATATCTTTCAATTGATATCTCCTTACAGATTCTTTGCTTCCACTTTTTATACATCAATATCAACCTTGAAAATTTATTACTAGTGAGGTTGTCGAAAATTGGTAGTAGTTGAATTCCTCCGACTGCAGATAATTCCGTGTTGACCCTTCTTCAATGTTAGACGTCTCTTTTGGTTTTCGTTTTCTTTGACATTTCACCTTACGCCATTGATACAGTCCCCATATGATGACAACTATAATGACGATTGATAGAGATGTAAGGATAAACACTAATTAAGGTTTCGTATCTCCTCATTTACTAATTCTGTGGCCATAAACTGAGAAGCTTCATCTCCAGTTTTGATGACTTTTTCTTGAGACAGTTTTGGAGTGACCCATGGTCTCTTTACAGATATGTTTTTTTGAAGTACGATGGGGCGATTGAAACTGCTATTACGGTAATCTCACTTAGGCGCTAATATAATTTGTTTTGTTTTTATAACGCAGCCCTGAGAGATCTGAAGTACACCAGTTCAATTTAGTAGTACATCTTCTCGTGTACCAGAACATACTACAGCGACCTTCTCTGGTTTCGGTGTTATGAAAATCCAGGTATAATTCTTTCCAAATAATCGAATTTATGGTTATTTATGCTTGACGTTTATAAATCTCATTGATGACACAACTGGGATTATTTTCGATATTTTTTACTAATATAGAAGCGCATAAGTATTCAGTAACTTCTACCACTATGCACTCATTAAATTCTTCGTGGCTAAGTTGAAAATATAATTGAATCTTGAGTATAGTATTGACTTTAATAATTTCAAAGTCAATTACTTCTGCCATAGGAAAAGTAACGATCTTAATAAATTCATCATTTTGTTCAATTTCAAGTTTTATGATAGGAGCTTGAAGGATTTGAATATTCGACAGAAGGTTTGAATTCGCTGTGGTAATTATTCTGTGTATGTGAGTTGATGGCATAATGTCATACAGATCTCCTCGGCCTAGGTATAGATGCATGGGAGTGCCTTGGTATAAAATTGACTTATTTCCGAAATGATGTTTACATCTGTGATATGAGTTCAATAGGAGGCAGTACGGATAATTCAGCTACATTTGGGATACTTTCTATACTATATTTATCTTCCCCATCTCGTTCGTTTTGACACAAATTTTGTTCATTTCCGTTTACATCGCCTAAGGTAATAATTTAGTAAATTGTAAGATTCTGCTCTTGCGCTAAAATTATGCTTTCCTTGAGTTTGGTTATCTTCGTTATGTTTGTTTCTCTTTACTAATGTAATAATATGGTCTAAAACAGCTAAAAAGATATCGAAAAGGCGTATTTAAATCATTTATTATATTAATAACGGCAAATCAACTCAAATTAGACGGAGAACTGACAATCTTGTTAATTTTTATACATTTTAAGTTTGTCAAATTTCTCATATTTATTTGTTTTTATACATACAATGTAAAAGCACATTTGGTAACTTTTATTTTTACCGAATCATAATTATCCGCGTAAAAATCAGTGTGTTCAACTTAAACTATCAAGTGGTGAAAAATTTAAATGATCGTTAATTAGTTTCTACCTTAATTTCTTTTACTACATGAATTTGATTATAATAAAATATAAAAAGGAAGAAGAACATAAAACAAATTAATACATTTTACAGATTCATTTATGAAAAAAATTTAAATGTTTAATTTGAATTCAAAATTAATCCGATAGATGGTGCGCAATTAAAAAATGTCAAAATTTAAAAGTCACAACCTGTTCGTAACGTCACATTAAATTAACAGTGAAGAAAATAATGGCATATAAGCGAAAAAATAAACGTAAAACACGTGCCAACCCGTTAAATCACAAGAAGAAATATTTAAAAAGAAAAATTCCCTCACCACGTACCCTAATAATACGTAAGCGATACACAAGGGCATCAAATAATATTTCGATCCTTCCGGATGATGTTCTCCTGAAAATCTTTTCTTTTTTCACCACGGATGAATTGTTTTTTAACCTCCGATTAGTTTGCAAACGATGGAAAAACTTAGCGATGCAACCTACACTTTGGAAAGAAATTGTAGCATCACCTTTACTTCCAACGAATACTCTCCTTAATTGGATAAAATCGGCTCCTTTACTTAATTCGTTTGCTATAGAAAATCGAAATGATACTAACGTTATAGCCGAAGAGCTTTCAAAAAGTTGTAAACATCTCGAATCGATAAAAATGCAAAATTGTTGGGGTTCCACTTCGAATTGTTTAATACAAAGTGGGCCTTTATGTAATTTAGTAACGAGATGTTCGAAACTTTACAATTATAATTTCAGCCAAAGTCGATTTATATCAAAAAAGTTTTTTCGATTGATATCGCGCGACCAAAAAAACGGAAAAACTATGAAAAAATGTAGTTACATCGGCCCAATGACTTGCAAGCAAATGAGAGCTTTATTTGCGGCACTTAAAGATTATGAAGTCCAAGACACCGCCACTATAGGCAACGTTAACTTTAACCACCGTTTTAAATTACGGGATATCATTAGATCTTTGGAAGAGGTACAAAATCCACGACATGTTCTTTGGGACAATTTCAATTATGGGCATGAAGTCATTGAGATTCCTATAGAACATTTAAATCGTTTTTAATTTATATCCAGTGTTTGTAATTGGTTTTTTGATTGTTAAATTAAAATTAATTTGGATATCATAAGAAATAAATATTAGTTTTTGTTGGTTATATTATTTGTATTAAAAAAATCATGCAAGGTGCAACACATATCCCTATTGTAGATACAGAACATTTTCTTACTTGTATAAATGTTGTAAATTTTGAGAAATTATTTAAAAAGGCAATCAAGTTCCGATTTTGTATTCTTATTTTTGGCCCTGGTAGATGCAAAACAATGTTCCATGAATGGGTACAAAATTCCTAGCTTGACAAGTTTGCTTCAGCTTGTTGTACGATTTTTGCCCATATAGTATCTACAGGGTGGCGCAAAAGTTGTCACTCCATGTTCTTAGGTTGTAATTTTTTTTTAATGAAAAACTTTAGTTCTGCTTTTGGATTATGTTTGTTTGATGTGTTAAATTTGTTTTCATTAAGTTGTGAAAATGATATTGGCCAAGTGGCTCCCGCCAGAATTGATGACCATACAATAATAGTTCTTTAGTAGCACTGAATAACAACTAAAATTAGAACGAACACTAAACGTAAAACTAGAAAGTTACTTAAATATAGTAGATACAAAAAGTGGGCCAATAACAATTTTAAAGTTTTATTTAACTATATTAATTTTAAAATTTCATTTAAGTCATTCATTATTTAAAAGAATTTTTTTAAGTTCTTGTGTGATTCGACATAATGGAGCTCCAACAACATTATTATAATCCCCATCGATTTTCTTTACAAAAGAACCAGCAAGTCCTTGAATTGCATAAGCTCCAGCTTTTCCCCTACAATAAAAAAAAATATATTTCTCATCTCAACATTAATATAAAAAATACATGGACTCTCCAGATTCCACATAAGATAATATTTCAGCGTCGGTTAACGATTCCATAAAAATGGTTGTGCTTTCACAAAATTTTGTGTATCTTCCTTTATAAAAGATAGCAACACCAGTTAAGCAAGTATGGGGAGATCCTGAGGATAATCTCCTGATAATTTGAATGGCATCATCTTTGTCTTTCGGTTTTCCAAAGAAATAATTATCACAACATATCATAGTGTCTAATCCGATTATTAAATCTGGTGGTTTATCATCATTTTTTAATTGTTCGTAAACTTTTTGTACTTTTCCCAAAGCTGTTAATTCTACGTATTCCGAAAAAGTGTATTTATTTCTATCCAAATTTTCTTCAAAATCGGACGTTTTTATTTCAAATTTAATTGGCTATAACAAAGTTGATTTATAACATTTTCTGTTAACATATTCTAAAGTTATTACAGTTTTCTTAAAGATATCGATACGTTGTTTCGAACTCGTCGCCAATATAACTCTCATATTGTTTAAAACTTCAACCAAAGGAGATAACATTTTTTAATATTTTTAACCTATGTAGGCAACCAAATATGCTCAATCAATATCGTGTAGTTGCTCGCCCTTTAAATATTGATTTTCTTATTCCTTTTCTAACTATAATCTGAACCATATTTTATTAAAAAAATAATTGTACGGTCATGAAACATGACATGTAATCATTAATATTTATTTATTTATTGAGTTTTGATACTTACAAAAATAACCTGGAGTGTTGTTAAAGTTGAAATGAAACCAATCGCTTTTTATGTTGTAAAAAAGATGTTTCTTTTTGATATTTTATATTATAATTATAATTTTTTATACTTAACTTTATGTTTAAACAAGCTATTTTCACAAAAACAATCCAAAAACGACTTCGTTGAGGTTATGTATTCACGAGTATTTTGTAAAATGTGATGCATAACCACATAAATTGATTCTATAGATTCAATATTTGGAAAATATTTTGAAATAAGACGCAAATGATATAAGGAAAGATATACGAAGAACATCACTTATAGATAAAAAAGAGACAACACTTTACTTTTCTAAAGCACTGTGTATTATAGTAAAAAGTTTTTTTTTTATTTTAGTTAAAGTAGGATCAAGATCATATCCAGAAAGTAATATTTCTCTAGCAGATAGTACAACTCTTTTTGCTTCTATAATTGACTAATGACAATAATGACAATTCAAACGTCAAACATAACCTATTTCAAAACTTCAAAAAAACATTGTTACCAACACTTTTTAATATTTAAATTTTTTGTAACTTAAAAATATTTCTTCATATTTAATATTTTTTTTTTATATTATGCATAGTACAATTGCATAACACCTAGTAAATACATACATACTAATTAGTTACTTATTTTTAACACTAAATTAAACTAGATGCAGCTTTTCCCAGTGGTCCAGTCTGCTTTACCCATAATAATAGATAAATATTGTCATATTTTGACCGTTTTAAGACCAAAACACAAAACGCGCACACTGCGATACGCGGAACACGTTGTTTTTGTTATAATTCCGCACTATTGCTCGCGTTTGAATCGACTAGGGCACTAGGTCACTAAATCGAACGGCTTCATCCTTGAAGGCGACGCAGGATATCCTCGTTGTCGAGAAGCTGGATGGCCTCGATGTTGGGATGATCGTGCATTCTCTTCTCATGTTTACATGCAAATGATGCAATTTCTGATGACACCGATGCTACTTTCAAGTCGCGATGGAGGTCGGTGTTTCTTATATACCAGGGTGCATTCACTATGCACCTTAGTACTTTGTTCTGGAATCTTTGAATCAGACTTGCATTTGTCTTGCAGGTACAACCCCACAGTTGGATTCCGTATGTCCATTTTGGTTCTAATACTTGTTTGTATATTAACAACTTGTTTCTTAGTGATAGCGTTGATTTTCTGCCAATAAGCCAATATAGGTGTCTAAATTTGATATCAAGTTCCTCACGTTTTTTTTTGACGTGAGCTTTCCAATTGAGTTTAGCATCTAGCGTCATACCAAGATATTTTGCGGTGTCGGCGTAAGGAACTGCATTGCCATTTATGTGTACTGGGACATAGTTTACTTTCTTGTAAGTAAAGTTTATGTATGTCGATTTATTTGCATTTAGTTTTATTACCCATCGTTTGGTCCAGTTTTCTATTGAATTTAATGCCAATTGTAACTTATTTGCTGCAACTACTTCATTTTCTGCAACAGCCAAGATCGCTGTGTCGTCTGCGAATGTAGCTGTTAAAGTTTCTGGTACCTGAGGAAGGTCGAATGTGTAGAGTAAGTACAATGTTGGGCCAAGCACACNTTTCGGCGTCGGTTAACGATTCCATAAAAATGGTTGTGCTTTCACAAAATTTTGTATATCTTCCTTTATAAAAGATAGCAACGCCGGTTAAGCAAGTATGAGGAGATCCTGAGGATAATCTCCTTATAATTTGAATGGCATCATCTTTATCTTTCGGTTTTCCAAAGAAATAATTATCACAACATATCATAGTGTCTAATCCGATTATTAAATCTGGTGGTTTATCATCATTTTTTAATTGTTCGTAAACTTTTTGTACTTTTCCCAAAGCTGTTAATTCTACGTATTCCGAAAAAGTGTATTTATTTCTATCCAAATTTTCTTCAAAATCGGACGTTTTTATTTCAAATTTAATTGGCTATAACAAAGTTGATTTATAACATTTTCTGTTAACATATTCTAAAGTTATTACAGTTTTCTTAAAGATATCGATACGTTGTTTCGAACTCGTCGCCAATATAACTCTCATATTGTTTAAAACTTCAACCAAAGGAGATAACATTTTTTAATATTTTTAACCTATGTAGGCAACCAAATATGCTCAATCAATATCGTGTAGTTGCTCGCCCTTTAAATATTGATTTTCTTATTCCTTTTCTAACTATAATCTGAACCATATTTTATTAAAAAAATAATTGTACGGTCATGAAACATGACATGTAATCATTAATATTTATTTATTTATTGAGTTTTGATACTTACAAAAATAACCTGGAGTGTTGTTAAAGTTGAAATGAAACCAATCGCTTTTTATGTTGTAAAAAAGATGTTTCTTTTTGATATTTTATATTATAATTATAATTTTTTATACTTAACTTTATGTTTAAACAAGCTATTTTCACAAAAACAATCCAAAAACGACTTCGTTGAGGTTATGTGTTCACGAGTATTTTGTAAAATGTGATGCATAACCACATAAATTGATTCTATAGATTCAATATTTGGAAGATATTTTGAAATAAGACGCAAATGATATAAGGAAAGATATATGTACGAAGAACACCACTTATACACAAAAAAAGAGACAACACTTTACTTTTCTAAAGCACTGTGTATTATAGTAAAAAGTTTTTTTTTTATTTTAGTTAAAGTAGGATCAAGATCATATCCAGAAAGTAATATTTCTCTAGCAGATAGTACAACTCTTTTTGCTTCTATAATTGACTAATGACAATAATGACAATTCAAACGTCAAACATAACCTATTTCAAAACTTCAAAAAAACATTGTTACCAACACTTTTTAATATTTAAATTTTTTGTAACTTAAAAATATTTCTTCATATTTAATATAAAATATTTATTTATTGTTCCATTTAATTGATGATAATGTAATTTCGAAGATTTTCTTTTAAAACAGTTTAAATATTTATTAGCTTCTATAATTGACTAATGACAATAATGACAATTCAAACGTCAAACATAACCTGTTTCAAAACTTCAAAAAAACATTGTTACCAACACTTTTTAATATTTAAATTTTTTGCAACTTTTAAAAATATTTCTTCATATTTAATATAAAATATTTATTTACTGTTCCTTTTAATTAATGATAATGTAATTTAGAAGATTTTCTTTTAAAATAGTTTTAAAATATTTATTAGATCATTAATTACATTAAGATACCTGTTTATTGTATAAAAAAAGTTATGCGCGAGTAAGTTAGCGGATATTTTTATTATAAACATCTACCTTCTTGTAAATGAACTCAAATAGAGTTGTCGTTAGTGTTTTACGGCTTATTTTCGACCTGGAGAATTTATTTCGCGGTATTTGAAAAACGTATTTTTACGATAAAAATGGTTGGTTTGTGCCAAATTTTATCTATTTCTAGACGCGAAGAGATTATTTTCAATTTTCCTTTGTGTCCAAATGGGCGAGGCGATAAATTACAAGTTGTTTTTTTATTTTTTTTACCTTTGAAATGATATTAAATCGCAAGATTGAACACAGATTCCAACATATTGGCAAGGTTTTCGGGTTATTTTGATTTCTGATCACTATTTTCTCAATTAATATATCTCCAATTTGATTCTGTGTAACTAAATATGTTTAATAGCGACAAATAAATTGAATGCATGCTAAATTTATATTTAAAAAGAAATTTTTTGAAAAATTATGATTACTTATATTTTATTTCAATTGGATGATTAAAAATTATACAATTTTGTGAGAACAGGAATTACTCAACAGCTCGTCAGTCAACTCGAAGGACATTAAGCTGACTGCTGGGTAAAATTATTTTTTGTCTAACTCATGGAAACTTCTCCCCCACCAGTGACGTAACAGGTGATTACCAAATTCGTCAAGCGCTGAAAGTTTTTTGAAGGCACACTTCAATTGCTTCAGTTCCACCGTTCGTTTGTGGTTAACTATTAAGACTTCTTCCTTCAGGGTAAGTCAACATTAATTAAATATATCTTTTTTTCACATTATTTATCTCAACCACTAAATCATTTTTGTTTTCCATAAAACAAATATTTTAAATTTTCACAATTTTAACATAATCCTATGACAAAGTACTTTTCCTGTTTAGACACAAAATTCTTGGCACACCATGTTTTTAGAAACTAGTTAAAGATTTTTAACTCGTTAAATCGTTTCGGAAATAACCCAGATAGTTACAGATTTTCCATCGACAAGTTATATTAAAATCACTAAAAAATCTAAATTTAAATCTTTTTGGCTTCGGTTCATTGATTTTAAGACTTAATCATAAAATGATTTTATTACTCAATTTAATCCGAGTCAATAAATTTAAGTGTTTTGAGTTGGAGAAGTTCCATTTTAATTTTTTTGAAATCTAAATTCCATTTAAAATTTTTTACATAAAAGAAATTCTTAAAGTCGAATTCCTTTGGTGTTAAATTTTTGTCTGGACGTAATCCAACCGGACCACCATAAACTTATTTTTGCTACCATTCCAAAGAACTTCCTAAACACGTTCGAAATCGTGCGCAAAAACGTTTGCTTAGCCCCTATTTTCGTATGAGTAATGGTAAACAAGAACAATGTCTAACGTAAACTTGGCACTTTTGAAGTAAATCGACTTCGAAAAGAGTATAAAGGCGTGTATTGTTTTATTTTCAGGGCGTTGAAAAAAGAGTAACAGCAACTAAACGAAGTAATAATGCCGAGTCCGTCCGAAACGAGGAATTTACTAACAACTTTTATGATCCTCATCATTCTTCTGTTACTTTTATGGATACTTTATTCAGGTGTTCATAGCTAGAAGGTAAAAAAAGAATTAAATTTTTTTTTTAAGCTATTTCGTTTTTCGTCCAGGGACAAGTCTCGATCAATGTATTGGTCGATTTGGTAGCCATCCAACTGCTTTTAAAACGCTTCAAATATTCTTTGAAACTTATTAGTGCCATGCTTACTAAAAATAAACACTACACAGATGTTCTTCATCGTTATAAAAAGGAAATTTGTTCGAAAAAATGTAAAAATTTCTGAGATTATCTAACATCAACAAAAAAAAATTCTTTTAACTATTTTTAGATTATTTAGTGTCATTTTAAGATTAGATTTATTTTTAGTGATTTTATAACATTTTTAACAGAATTTTTATGATTTTTTTACAACCATAAAGTAATAGCTAAAATTTAATTTGAAATTTCAAAGAATTATTTTTATTATTTATACAAGTAATAAATTTATCTTATTATTCATCAGTTAAATTATAATCGTATTAGTAAATTTATGTCTTGATACATTTTTTGTTATCCAAATTATCTTGTTATAATATATTTTTATATAATTTACAATACTCCTCAATGTAGCTTTAAAACCTTTTATCAGAGTGAAGAACAACATTTTTATGTAGAGCAATTAGAGTAATCAGGCACTAAATATAACTTTGTATTCAAGGCTTATTCGTTGAAACAACACGTGTATAACGCA
Organism: Onthophagus taurus; assembly: GCF_000648695.1. Lineage (NCBI taxonomy): Eukaryota > Metazoa > Arthropoda > Insecta > Coleoptera > Scarabaeidae > Onthophagus > Onthophagus taurus. The sequence continues at coordinate 158,507 of NW_019280630.1, read as the reverse complement.
AGCACAAGTAAAGTCGATTACATTATAGATCTATAGTTATACGTATAAACAAGGTTTTGTTTCTTGATACTTGATTTATGTTGGTTAGTTATAAATATGCAAATAGTGCCAAATTTATCTGTTTTTTGTTCATTCAAATTTGAATCACAAAACTTTGTAATGTGGTTAAGTGAATTTAGCCACAATGATGAATTTGTTATAAAACCTGAAATATTTAGGAAGAGAGCTGCTCAATTACAGTTACTGTTATTTTACTAAATTTAAAACTTTAGTTTTGATATGTTCTCGTAGAATGTTATAGTATACGCACATAAAATGGCTAAAAAAATGTCTATTGTATGCATTAATTAACACATCCATAAGCACCCAACCTTATAAGTTCAAAATAGTTTGCTAAATACTTTGTCATAACTTTAATTTAAGTTGAGCTTGGTCACTACATCGATACAAATCTACAAAGTTTTAAAGATGTATGAGTTATTCCAGCCGAGGTCGTTTGCGGCCGAGGCGCTACATCGATACAAAAGTACACTGACCGGCAAAAAAAACCGGCCACCAAAATGTAGCCACAATTTCAAAGCTGGCTTACTCGCGAACCACTCATTCGATTTTGATGATTCTTTTTTTGATCGAAACGTTGATTCTTCTGTAATAATCCTGCGATATAAATTTTTATTCGGATATTAATTTGAGCATATACGGGTTGCAAGAATGAGAAAAACTTTTGTTTCTCGAAATTTGTAATACCCTGTGGGATGCAACTGCTACAGCAGAGGGTGTTAACTGGAATCAAATGGTAGCCCAATCTATTCTGAGCATTTTGTTTTTTTATTCACTCTATTATCTCTGTTACTAACGAAGATGCAGTATTTTCAAGCGATCGCCTGTGAAAACAAGACGAGTGACAATAGTAGCTGATGACCGTTTTATTGTTCTAAGCAATCGTAGAACGACAGCTGTAGAAGCTCGGTGTCGTCTTCAAATGGTGCATGTCGTTGATGTCAGTGAGCAATTGCGGTAAACTCTTCTTCAAAAGCACTTTGTAACTCTTGAAGGTTGTCCGGTAGGACAGGACGACGACGAATGCGTCTCTCAAGTTGGTCCCAAAGATATTCGATAGGGTTAAGGTGCGGGCTGCACGCGAGCCACTCTATCCGTTCAATACCCTACTTCATCAAGATATTCGTTAACCACACATGCTACGTGCGGTCGCGCATTGTCATGCATTAGCATGAATCCGTCACCAATAAAATGGGAATAGAACCTCCATGGAAAGGTACTCTTTCCGAAATGGTGCAGGTCGCAAACCTTTCATTACGACGTCTCCACACTCACTCTCGACCATCAGGTGACCGGAGTTGTGCCATTCCCTAATTCATACGTACGCGCCCAAATTGAAGACGTGCTCGCCGATGTCTCTGGAGCAGCCGAGGTCTTTTTGCAGGTCTTCTTGCAGTCAGATCACTTTTATCAAGTCTTCGATGAATAGTTCTTTCACTTACGCCAACCCCACGCACCATCTGAAGAGGATGCCGAGTTTCTACAGCTGTCGTTCTAAAATTCCTCAGAGTGTTTAGAACAATAAATCGGTCATCAACTGCTGTTGTCACTCGTCTTCTACCGAAACCTTGCCGCCTAGTGAAATTTCCTGTTTCCACATATTGGTTCCAGGCATCCTGAACTGTTGTTCAGGGTACACCCAACGTATGGGCAACGTATTGCTGACTTTTGCCATCCTCAATTAAAGTAACAATAGCCGCAACATCAGTTACTGACAACGGGATTGCTATTATGTTAAAAGACTGTAAAAATCTTAAACAACTGTCAATTTACTATTCGAAACAAATGACATACGCTACCTAGCGTGCCACCTTAGCTTTTTTTATGCTTGTTTGTCTTGTTTTTACAGGCGTTCGCTTTAAAACACTGCATCTTCGTTAGTAATAGAGATAATAGAGTGAATAAAAAAACAAGATGTTCAGAAAAGATTGGGCTACCGTGTGATTCCAGTTAACACTATCTGCTGTAGCAGTTGCACCCCACAGGGTATTACAAATTTCGAGAAACAAAAGTTTTTCTCATTCTTGCAACCCGTATATGCTCAAATTAAAATCTAAATGAAAATTTCCAGGATTTTTCGCAGGATTTTCGCAGGATTATTACCGAAGAATCAACCTTTCGATCAAAAAAACAATCATGAAAATCGAATGTGCGGTTCGCGAGAAAGCCAGCTTTGAAGTTTTGGCTAATTTATAGTGGCCGGTTTTTTTTGCCGGTCAGGTTATATATTAAAAGTTGATTCACAATTAAGCAAAGAATTCACCGCCATAATGGTCATAAAGAAATGTCAACTTTTCAATAATTTTTGTGCAAAATGTTTCTTCGCGGTGTATTAATTTCTACCTCTTTTTCAGTATAGATTACAAAATAACATAAATTTGTGTAAGTTAAGTGCATCTGACCTTGTACTTGATAATAATATGGATGATTTTGATTTAAACAAATCTTCTTCTCGTTGAAATAAGTAAACATTTTCTTTCTTCTGCAATTGTTGGTGTTAGGTGTCTTGCAATTAATGGGCATTTTATTTCAATAATCGAATTGTCGTCCGTCATTCAATCCGGATTTGCAGCCAAAAAAGTGGATGACCTTTATCAACGAATAACCCACAATTCTTTACTTTTCTATTGAGCTTTTTTTCAAAGGTTCAAAGATGATAGAACCAAGTTTGGTGTTGTCCCAAAGTAGTCCTTTCAAATTCGAAAATTTTTGTAATATCTACTACTAAATCTTCTAAAAAGTTTTCTTTTTTCTTGATGTACTAAGCAACGTCGCATAAATCATCATATTCTTTAGCAACCTTAAGTCCATAATTATTGTCATATACACATGTATTATTATTACGCTTCTTACGTTGCCGTCATTTATACCTCCTCAACACAGCTTTCTTAGTAATATATAAATTTGTATAACTCATTTATACAGGGTGTTTCATAACATATGCGCAGGACTTCAGGATGTGATAGCTTGCCCAAAAATTTGAAAAAAAGCTTCTATCAACTTACCTTCTAAAATGCACCATTTTCGAGATACAGGGTGTTGAAATTTAATAAAAAAAATCGTTTTTTACGAATATCTCCGGAACCGTTTATCGCACAGAAAAGAGCGTTTGTCCAGTACCACACCATAACTTGTTTCTACGCATTCACCAAGGACTATGGGAAAATGGTAGTTTTAAAAAACATTCTGCTGATAATGGACGGCTTATGGAAGTTGTAAATCCCCAAGCAGAAGATGCTGTCCTCAACGAAATTGATGAAAATCCAACCACAAGTACCAGAAAAATTGTTCACAACTTAAACCTATATCACTCGATGGTTTGGAGAATTTTGAAAAGGCAACTTTTGTTTCCCTACCATATCCAAAGAGTACAAGCCTTAGATTTTCCGCCACGATTAGCTTTTTGTACATGGATGTAAGACAAAATAGCACAAAATCCTGAGTTTGGAGCCGATGAAGCATCTTTCTCGAAGGATGGTATTTTCAATTTTCACAATAACCACATATGAGCAGAAGAAAATCCTCAAACAAATCAGCAACAATTTTCCGTAAATGTTTGGGGTGGCATCGTCGGTGATCATTTGATAGGCATTTTTTACCGAACAGATTAAACGGTGCAGATTATTGACAATTTCTAGAAGAAGTACTGCCGGAACTGCTGAAAGATGTACCGCTTCAAGTAAGACAAAACATGTACAAACTTCATGCAAGATGGAGCTCTGGCCCACTTTAGTTTGGTTGCTCGCCCATACTTGCTCGAGGAGGTCCGCACCCTTGGCCACCGCGATCTCCCTTAATTGTTTAAATTTTTTCTTTTGGGGCCATCTGAAAACCCTAGTCTACGCTACTCCAGTTGAAAATGTTGACCAATTAAGAGAGAGGATTGTTGTATCTTGCGACATAATTCGGAACACTTCTCGCATGTTAGCAGGAAAATTCCCGACTACAGTCAATTTTCTACAGTCAATGCGTCGAAGAATTGCTGCGTGCATTGAAGCTAATGGCGGACATTTTTATTTCAAAAAATTGACCACATAAAACTTGATTTTTCTCGAAAACGGCCAACTTTAGAGCTCATGACCTTCAGCACCTTTTTTGTGTAGAAAACATTGACAGTTCAAATGGGCGTCTCAAATCCGTACTTTTTCCAGTGGCGTAGAAGTTGGGGAGAAAAACAACCACTACCCCTTCAAAATCTTCACCAATTATGACATTAAAAAAAAATTTTCTCGCACAAAACTTAGCTTATTATGAGTAGAAAATGCTTACAAACGTTGTTTTCTGTACGATAAACGGTTCCAGAGATATTCGCAAAAAACGATTTTTTTCATTAAATTTCAACAAACTTTTTTTCAAATTTTTGGACAATTTTGGAAAAGTAGGACCAATTTGAAATTCTTTGCAGTGTTTTGAATCAATACTTTTTGAAAATTGTATTCAAATTTAGCACTATTTTTTGTATTTTTGCTACTTTGTGTCCTTGCCTGTTCGTCATAAACATTGGAATAGTCAATATTTCCTATAGACTTATCAATTACTTTTCTATATTATTCTAAAAATACTTTTCTATTAAGCCATAACCATTTTTTCCTATTCATTAAGATTCGTATTCTAAACTGCTTGTATCAAATTCTAATATTAAAATTAGGTTTAATATCATTTTTTGATAATTTGATAAATTTGATTTGACAAATTTTTACAAAGTCTCTATCCGATCAAAGTGAATTAAAGTCTCAAATTTCCTTTAAAATAACCCGGATTCGATAATATACAAATGATGTTAATGGGCGGTTATTTATTGATTCTTGTCTATCGAAACAAGTTCCTGTACCAATTGTAAATCAATGTCAGTTAAACTGGTAAATTTAGATCGACTTTACAACGTTTTCGTAAGCTATGCCAAAATTACAAAACAATTTCTCAAATATTTTCACTAATTAGACCTAAAAAAAGTAAAATTTGTTTCAAAACAGTTTACGTTATAAATTAAGGGATCGTCCACCTGATGTTTTTTTCATTTTTTTCTGGCAAACGTTCATTACAAAATTAAATTGTTCGTAACATTCAAGTGAATAAATGGTACTCCGTAATCGCCTCGAAATAGTAAACGAGATTTATTTCTGCACCGCTACGTAACAACAACACATTTGAGCGAGAAAGAGGGAGATCGTTGAAGTTTAATTTTGTAAACCTTTTGTTGTGGCGCTTAATAAGAAAAACCTTAACCACTTAAACCGTTGATTGCATGCCAACAATAAGATTCATTCAAAGATTTGATAAATGATCAAACAGGTTTCCACATGTTTTATCCCAAAACAATAACAAATTTTGTTTGATTTAAAATTTCGATTTACTTCAGTAGTTAAACTTTAAGAAATTCGAGTTATAGTTTTGACGACTTTGTAGGTGGACTTATTTTAGATGACACAGATCTGATTTTTTGTCTAAGTTCTAAAACCAAGAGGACGGTTATTTTAAGAAATATTTTGTATCTTAAAAATGTTATATTTTTTGTTTCAGATTAATAAATAACGTGAAGAATGGAGACCAATAACAGATTTTTTCCTTTAAGACACTCAAAAAGATGATTAAGATCAGAATCCTAACTTTGTATTTATAATTATTTTTATAAATATAAGACAAACTAGAATAATGTTTTCGAAAACTAAAAGCAAGATACATTTATGTAATTACCATATTTAAGAAATTAATAAAGTTTTGTTATTAATGAAGAATGCTTTTATTTTGGAAATCGTTTGATTTCAACACCTAAATAAAACTCAAACACATCGCGTAACAGGAAATAACATCTGTTGGCAACGGTGTTTCAAAACTTTTTAATAACATTTCTGCATATAAATTTTTATACAGGATAAGTCAGAGAAATGCTATTTTTTGTTGTTGTTGTCAATCAAATATATAAATAATATTGTTTTTCCCACACTATATTCAAAATGTGTTTAGTTCCATATTTTTATTCTCTACTTAGTTTAGTTAGAGCTGAGTTGCAATAAGCATATACAGGATGGTTCAAATTCAATGCCCGAATAGGCTAACTCAGAAACTATAAGAGTTAGAAAAAAAGTAGCTTACATGTCATGATCTCGTTTTTCGAGAAACTACTAATGCCGAAAACCTCAAAGCGCTATCGTCTTTTGTCTTTCCCCTAGAGGCCAAAATTGAAAATATCGTAAAACCAGCAAGTGCAATTATCTTGGTTATTATTATAGGTGGAGTATTATAACTAATTATAAGACATTATATAGACACTTTCACAGAGAATTTGATGACGTAGTCAAAAAAAAATTTTCTGTTTTAGATTTCTAGATATTATGACAATTTCCGTTGTTTTAAATGGAAACAATCACTGATTATTCGCTTATTAAATTCCTGATTTTTTTCTGATTACAAAAATATGGGGTTATAGGGGTCTATTTCTTATTGTTTTAGAATAAAGCTAAAAATAAACTTTTTTTTAGTGTCGTCAAAGAAATTAAATTTACAGTTTTCTGTAAATTACGGTACTATAACTAAAAATTATTCTACTAAAAATTTATATAATATTTACTTTATTTTCTAACATGTTAAACTTTTCGTAATCCATCTTAAAAAAAGGGATTTTTAAATTGACACTTCAGAAAATGTTTGAATGTTGCTATGTTTATTTGAATTAAAAAAAAATAAAGTCCCTAGATTTACAAAGTACCGCGGTTTGACGCCATTTTGACTCGAAAGTCAAGCGGGAAATTTAAAACTATGTCGTTCTATTGATAACATTACGCCAAATTTCCTTTCTTTTTTTCTCGTGGTACTCTGAAGAGTCGAAAGTCCTTCTTACTCTCATTTTTGCAACCCCAAAGGCAACAAGACGGCAATATTTTTGTAAATAAGTGGTGAGATGCAGTGACAAGTTGTCAAACCGCCATTTTGGCTCGAAAACAGGCGTCATGGACCGCGGTACTTTGTAAATCTAGGGACTTTATAAAAAAATATATATGAGCACCATCTATGAATAATTTATTAAGTCATTTAATAATAATAAATAAAAAAATCGAAAATATTAACAAAAAATGTCAAATAATGCAATATATTCCAACTTTTGTGTAAAACAAATATAAATTAAATAGTTCAACAAATGTATTTATTTCAAATATCAGAAATATGTGTTTTTTAATTTTTAGTTATAATTTACAGGAAACTGTAAATTTAAATTCTTTGACAACACTAAAAAAAAAAGTTTACTTTTAACTTTATTCTAACACAATAAGAAATAGACCTTTCAACCCTATATTTTTGTAATCAAAAAAAAATAACGAATTTAATAAGTGCTTGCTTCCATTTAAAAAAACGAAAATTGTTATAATATCTCAAAATCTAAAAGCGAATTCTAATTCTCTGTAAAAAAGTGTCCATATAATGTCTTAGTTATAATACTCCACCTATAATAATAACCAAGATAATTGGACTTGCTGGTTTTACGATATTTTCAGTTTTGGCCTCTAGGGGAAAAACAAAAGACGATAACGCTAGGCTTTTGGCATTAGCAGCAATTAGCAGTTTCTCGAAAAACGAGATCATGACATGTAAGCTACTTTTCTTCTAACTCTTATAGTTTCCGAGATAGCTTATTCGGACATCGAATTTGAACCAACCTGTACATAAATTATTAATTCATGGGGCGGAGATTTGCAAACATATTTCAATTTTACCAATAGAAAAATTATCAGAGGAAATAGGGGAAGCGAGAAATAAAGATTTTAGAAAATTCCGAGAGGGTCCGAAAGATGTAATGCACAACTTCTTGATCTGATGATCTTATATCAAGTATTAGACCGAGATATTCACGACATAAACCATCAAATTTATTTCCGGAAACAAAGCAATTGTTAGTTCATGATGAAAAGGGCGAGGAATATAATAGAGAAGCAGAATTTTTAGACTGAACATTGAGTTGGTTCATCATTCAATGGGCGCTTGTTTTTATTCTTCTGTTTATACTTTTCTGATTAATATTCAATTTAAACTAAAATTAGAATTAAAACTAGAACTAACACTAGAAACGTTCGGGTTTTGCCGTGCGTCTTTTAATAAAAGGTTTGACGTTTCGGATGCCACGTTGCAACCTTCTTTAGAAACTGGTTCGAAGTTGACAGTTTCTCTTTTAATTCACACCGGCCGTGAAAGCCTTCGTACTTATAATATTCAATTTGTTGTATGTCTTTTGTGTTTTAATACGTTTGCCACTATTGTTACTTTTATTATATTTGTTACAGGTATTTATTAAATTAGTTATCTGTTCAGTTAATTGAGACTGATGCGATCCATCACATCCATATTTAGATAACAACTGAATCGTTGTCCGCTAATTTTCTGTGAGAGTCTGCACTATTTCTGTCAAATATGATATTAGCCTTTCGGAAGTGTGGTCTAGTAACTGTTGTAAACTAATTTCTACACAATTATCACTAATAAAATACGAATGCGATTTCGGATAACATAACTTTTTGACCTGTTGTAATTTACTATAGCATGGGTATTGCTTAGTTTTTACTAGCTTGTTTTCTCGAAAGTCCTGCCTCAACAAATCTCTATAGAGCTTCTAAGGGCGTGAATTTCGCTAGATTAGCTTCTTGGTCTTTATCATAAGCTTTTTTGTACTTTGTTGCCCGTTTCGGAGATTCGATAAGTTGTTGCAGAACTTTTGCAGCATCTCTTTTACCACAAGATATTAATTTGGTTTCGGTTGCAAAAACAAGCTCTTCACATGTTACATTTTTCCGTAGTGTTTCGGTTTTTCTTCTTTTTGAACGATCACTTGATTCATTGAAAGATATAACCGGACGTCCCGGTTTTATCAAGGTACAAGGTAATTGAAATTCGCCCTGAAGAAACCCATTGTATTTGTTAAGAAATTTTTAATGGTTCCTGGACGCATCCGACCATTTTGCCTGAAACTGGCTTTTAAATAATGACATTTTCTGCTTGTATACTTTAATTTCATCCACTGTATAAATTTCTTTATTGCGCAGAATATTTTAAACATATTCCAGTTTTTTCGTAATGCTGTGACCCTCGTACCCTCGCATCATATTATAAATGTTCATTGGCGTAACTGTTTTAAATCCCGATGGTCCTGCGAGAAAAAATACAATTCAATTTACAATATGAAAGGAAAATGATTTTGTAATGCGGTTGTTGAAATATTTCTAAAATGTCAAGTCGCAAATAAATTACTTTTTACCAAACACACCACACTCTAGGCTAATAAATAGTGTAAAATTCGGCACTTAGAAAGACTTGGAAATGTAACTTTAACTCTTCTGAATATGACAAATATAGGAAAACAAACAAAAATTATGCATTACTTTCAAAACCTATTATTTACTCTAATCGTATGAATGCAGATAATGATATATTAATAGGACATACCTGGCTCATTTACTTCCATATTTCAAAACTTTTTAAAGTTGTCCTCAAACCGAGTAATGACTGATATAAGTCAGGTAACTATTGACAGCACTGTAACTAATTACGTCTAGTACTATTAATAGTCAATTTTGACGTGACTTATAAGACAGGTTGATCATACATACAGTGTGCCCCAGGATAGATGTTACAAAAGGTATAATGACTTAAAAATTTTTGAATTTTATTTCAAGGCTGAGGAATTAAGCCCTGCTTGGTGTGGAGAGAATTTTAAGTATATTTTCATATTTCGAAAATAAACTCGGCCTTGATAGTGAAGCGAAAACTATTTTGAGGTCAGGTAAAGTAAGCTTTTTGTTCATAATACGGCAAAATATCATCAAGAAAAGTTATTCAGAATGAGAAATTATGGCACTATGCAAAATTTCAGAAAGATCTACCTAGATTAATTAAACCACCATATTTTAGATTAGATCAGAGTGAAGAAAAAAAAAACAATGAAAAATGCCATGAAAAAAAAATGACTTAAGTAGTCGCAAATATTGACAAATAAATTGTATTATCCTTCAGTTTTAGTTCACATTTCAATTACTATACAATATTTATGTTATTTAAACTAAAATGTGATGGTTCAACCAAAGTAGATAGATCCTTCTGAAATTATGTATAGCACCATAATTTCTCATTTTGAACACCTTTTCTTAATAAAATTTTTCAGTATCATGAACAAAAAGATTACTTTACCTAAACTAAAACTAGTTTTCGATTCATTGTCAAGACCGCCTTTGTTTTCAAAATATGAAAATATTCTTAAAATTCTCTTCACACCAAGCAGGGCTTAATTCCTTAGCCTTAAAATAAATTTCAAAAATGTTTAAGTCATTATACCTCTTGTAACATCTATCCTGGGACACACTGTATAATAAATCCATTGCAGGTAATAATACTGTATTAGCTGTAGTTTTAATGGCTTGAAAGTAATTTAAGGTTGAATCAACTTTTTAAAATGGATTTGTCCAGATAGAATTACCATTGTGCGCCGTGTATATATTATATGAGCAATATTTTGCCAATATGTTTGGTATTATTTTCATTTTAAATGAAAATAGAATTTGTAGTTACTCTATGGTCAATTTATTACCAACCACCTGTACAACACTAATGTGTGTATTATGAACACACTGTATATGAGTCAATTATTTTATGTTTTAACATTTTATAGTTTATGGTAGCAACAATTTTTTCACTTTCGTCCCACTGTTTATATTTGCTCCATTTTTTTAATGTTATAAAAGGGTGAATAAAACAATATTAATTTCATAGTATACGTAATATTTTTGAACAAACTGTGTAACAAAATAGACAGGTAGTTTCGAAGTAACCAAAAAAAAAGTTTTTTTTTTATTAGACAGAATTGCAACTAAATGTATAGCAACATAGCATTCTAAATCTTTTAAGGATTACATTATATCAAAAAATAATCATGACAACAAAACTATTGTTGTAACTTTAAATAACAGACAGAAAATGAAACTTAAAGTTAACTAAGATAACTTCTTATATTGTTTTTTTTTTAATCATTCATACGCTTGTTAATCTTCCTCTGGTGAATGCCACGCAAGGCGTTCTTCATAAAATTGTATAACAACTTGTGGGCATAACACATTAGCTTTTTTCGCAGGAACAAGATCGGCATCATCCGCCCCCTTCCATTTCATCAAAAACAACAATTCCCCAGTCATGTCGGAAGCTCCAATTATTTTCTCCGCCTCTAAACCACGATCGAAACCGCTTTTAACAGGCGCCTCTTTGCCTTTTTTATTCACCGTTTTTCGTCCTTTATCAGTCGCAGTGGTCTTTTTCCTATCGTTTTTTGATTTATCTTCGTCTTCATCGTCAGAATCTTCCGTTTCGACAATTTTCCTTCCTTTACCTTTAGTTTCTTTGAAATCAGTCTTTTTTTTTGTTTTTTCATCATCAGACGCATCTGTGTCTTTGTGAGTTTTAGATTTTTTCGAGTTTTCAGATCCACTCTCTTCGTTTGGCTTTTTCTTCTTTTTATCGTCCTCTTTTCTTCCACTACGTCGAGTCGTTTTTTTCATTTTGTCTTCGTCATTTTCGTTTGGTTTCCGACGAATACGCCTTTTTTTACTTTCATCGTCGGAGTCTGAATCAGATAAGATTTTACGTTTTTCTTGTCTTTTTTCGATTTCGTCGTCCGACGAGTTATTAGCTTGTCGATGGGATTTCCTCTCAACATTTTTCGATTTTTTGCTTGATTCTTCATCATCTGTATCGACGATTTTCGATTTATTTTGATTTTTCTTTCCGTCGTCGTCAGATAAATCCTCTTTATTTTTATCATTTGTATTATTATCATTGTCTTGTGTGGGAGAACTTGATAGTTTTTTACCCCGATACCGAGATGGTTTCTTTTTATCAGATTCGTTGTCGCTGGTTCTAGTGGTGCTCGATTCCGAAGACGAAGATCGTTCTTTACTTCTAATCTTTTTTGAGTGTTGTTTTGATGGCTCGGATCTAATCTGTATTACAATTTAATTATAAAAACGACATTTATTGGCTGTCACATAACTTGTTTAGACAAAGACAAAAAATAAGTGTTTGCAAAATGAATCCTGGAAAGTTAATATCATTAAATTTTGAAATATATGGAAAAGTACAAGGGGTTTATTTCCGAAAATATGCAAAACAAGAAGCCAAGCGCTTAAGCATACGTGGTTGGTGCATCAACACTAATCATGGAACAATTAAAGGTTATATGGAAGGTGCGCCGGAAAAAATTGAGATGATGAAGCGCTGGCTACAGATATCAGGAAGCCCGAATTCAAAAATTGCAAGAGCGGATTTTCGTGATGAAACCGAATTAAGAAATTATACTGTCAAATCATTTGAAATTCACACAGAGTGAGATGTTATTTTGATACAATAAATTACCAGTTTATTTTAACTAAATAAAACTTGCCTTCTTTTTATCTTTCTCCATATTTGTGTTTTCCGAGCCAGCAGGTGATGGTGAACGTTTCCTCTTTCGATCCTTCGCTCCTTTAACCTTACCCTTCTCCTTGTAATTTTTTTCAAAAGCTGCTATCAACTCAGGACAATCGAGGTTATCCTCAGGTTCCCAAGTGTTCTCTTCGTCCGGATAATTTTTCCATTTCAACAAATATTCTACCTTACCATTAGTAATTCGCTTATCAATAATCTCCTCCACGGAGTATTCTTCTTCGCTTTCGCTGTCCGACTGCACCTTCTTGTTTCCTCCCATCTTAAAATGTTATGGTGACGATGCCTTTAGAAAAAATATAGACGTAATAATGTTAGGTTAAATTCGTAAAAATCTGATTCAAAATAAAGGCGGATGCCAATTTATGTTTAACCCGCGAGGTTTTCCTGCAGATTAATAAAAAAGGAAATAAAAATTACCTCAAACAAAACGAGTTATTAGCGTCCAAGCGTCAATAAACCGGTGGCGAGTCGAGTAAATCTTAAGCATTCACAACAACGACATCTGTTGAATTTCGACCGATCCATAAGAAAATAACGGTTATTACATAAAAACTAAAAAATTAAACTTTAAATATTACATTAATTAACTTTAAACATCTAAGTTACATTAACAACATTCTTTAATTTAATAAAATAGCATTATTACGAATTAATTACAATATTTTTTAATAAATTTTTATTAACAACGACATCTATTGATTGATTTGATTTTCATAAAAAAATTAATGACTTTTTTTTTTAATAATTTTTCTTTTTATTTTAAAATTGAACTTTGAATATTGCTGAAATTATTTCACTCATTTAAATTAGTGAATAATTTCTAATTTATAATTAAAATATAAAAATTTATTATTCATTAATCATACATCGAAAGATGGCGCTAATTACAAAATCTTAAGCCTTCACACCAAGGACGTCTATTGAATTTTGGCCAATCCACATAAAAACTGAAAAATTAAACTTTAAATATCACAATAATTAAGTTTAAACATCTAAGTTACATCAACAACATTCTTTAATTTAATAAAATAGCATAATTACGAATTAATTAAAATATTTTTTAATAAATTTATAGTAACAGCGACATCTATTGATCGATTTGATTTTCATAAAAAAATTAATGACTTTTTTTTAATAATTTTTCTCATTATTTTAAAATTAAACTTTGAATATTGCTGAAATTATTTCAATCATTTAAATTGGTGAATAATTTCTAATTTATTTCACTAATTTATAATTAAAATATAAAAATATATTATTCATTAATCATACATCGAAAGATGGCGCTAATTGCAAAATCTTAAGCCTTCACACCAACGACGTTTATTGAATTTCGGCCAATCCATAAGAAAACGGTTATTACATAAAAACTGAAAAATTAAACTTTAAATATCACAATAATTAAGTTTAAACATGTAAGTTTCATTAACAACATTCATTACTTTAATAAAATAACATAATTACGAATTAATTAAAATATTTTTAATAAATTTTTAGTAACAGCGACATCTATTGATTGATTTGATTTTCATCAAAAAATTAATGTCTTTTTTTTAATCATTTTTCTTTTTATTTTAAAATTAAACTTTGAATATTGCCGAAATTAATTCAATCATTTAAATTAGTGAATAATTTTTAATTTATCTTACTAATTTGTAATTAAAATATAAAAATTTATTATTCATTAATCAATTTAATCATACCTCGAAAGATGGCGCTAATTAGAAAATCTGTACAATTTCGGCCAATCCATAAGAAAATAACGTTATTACTATTACATAAAAATTAAAAATTTAAACTTAAAATATTATAATAATTAAGTTTAAACATCTAAGTTACATTAACAACATTCTTTAAATTAATAAAATAGCATAATTACGAATTAATTAAAATATTTTTTAATAAATTTATAGTAACAGCGACATCTATTGATCAATTTGATTTTCATAAAAAAATTAATGACTTTTTTTAAATAATATTTCGTTTCATTTTAAAATTAAACTTTGAATATTGCCGAAATTATTTCAATCATTTCTTCAATTTCTAATTTAGCTAACCAATTTATAATTAAAATACAAAAATTTATTATTCATTAATCATACATCGAAAGATGGCGCTAATTAGAACATAACCAACATAACCTTAAAAAAAATAATAAACAAACTGGGTTTATTTACATTTTATTCCAGTAAAATAAATCTTTTTGAATAAGTAGTAATACATAAACCAAATAAAATGCAATCAGACGCCCCCGATAAGAATCAGCTTATTGCGGTGCTTCAAATATTAAAAAAATACAACTTGAAATCAACTGAAGAATCCCTCAAGAAAGAAGCGAACATTGAAGTGGATCTTGACTCGTCTTCTTTGCAACAAGAATCGGATGTTAACAGTGTTTTAACCGGTTATAAAAGTGATGGGGACCCAGAAGCTTATGAGGATAGTTATGTTGAATTAAGACGTTTTGTCGATAACACCCTCGATATATATAAGCATGAATTAGGGATGATTTTATACCCTGTTTTGGTGCACATGTATCTAGAACTGGTGTACAATGGTCATACAGAGAAAGCTATTGATTTAATGCGAAAATTTGGGCCAGAACAAGATTTATACTATCAAGATGATTTAAAAAAACTTGCGTTAATTATAAAAAGGGATCACATGAACGGAAATGAACTCGCTGATACTTTTAAATCAAATCAATTTATAATTCGGATGTCAAGAGATACTTTATCCTTATTAAAAAGGCATTTAAACGAGAAAAAAGCTTCGATTACTTTAAATATTATTCACGAACATTTATATTTTGATATGTACGAAGGAGTCGCTAGGAATAAAAGTCAAATTGATGCTACATCAGGAGCTTTAATTGGGGAAGCAACTAGACAAGGTAAAAATTTTTTTTGTTAATTACATTATTTTTAATTTTAAATTTATTTAGATAACAAAACAAAAGTGCTTTATGGAATCCCAAAAGCGCCAGATTTGGCTACTTTAACTTCAGTCCCACCAGCTGAAGATGAAGAAGAAGCTAACGAACAAGATGGGTCTGATAAACCAAAGAAGAAAAAGGCTAAAAAGGATCCTTTGTATTCAAAGAAGACAAAATCTGATCCAAATGCACCACCATCAGATAGAATCCCATTTCCAGATTTGTAATTATCTTTATGCCTTGTTACATAATCAACTTGAACAAACACTTTAGATAAAGTATAATTAAAATTACTAATTATGCTGATATGTAATGAATAAAAATTCGCAATGGTGATAAAATAGGATGGTAAAATCTAAGAAGATACATCTTTGGAATGATTAAAATGCTTAATTTATTCTATTTGTGTTATGTAATGTCGTTCTGTTTTAAGGTTTTCTGCACTAATTGGGTTATTGTATCATATTTATTTCAAATTGTGATCATCTCCATATCCTTGAATCCATTCTCTGTTAGAATGTTCAACAGAATGTCAACCACACCATAGGAGAGGCTTTGGGGCATTCTCCATGTTGTCTCGCCACCTAAACTGGCTGTGATCTGCTGACTTTTCAGCATGTCTATACACCAATTACTCGTCTACACATGGATATCTTTCACATTTAGAGCTTTCTCTATAAATTCATTGGAAGTTATGCATGCGCGTCTATACCTATGCAGAATCTACGCCATGTTTGTCTTTTCGGCTTTTAGAATGGCCAAGATATATTCCGTTAGGCCTCCTATAGGGATCCCATGTACATTTACATAAATTACATATTAGGTAGGCGAACCAACCAACCTTGCACCATGAACCTAAGGGTCTATTATACCCCGATAGATAACGTTATCAAATGTCTCTGTGCGTCCAATGTTCTTAACGAACATTAAGGCTCAACAAGTTGTGCTGTGTCTTTAATCGGCAGTGTCCAGTAAAGACACCCATTAGAACTTTAATGCTGCTACGAGGTAGTCCTAAAACATTCCCGAATTTGACAGTGGCGCTGTCATAAACAACTGGTCCACAGTAGGCAATGTACGACTCTCTTCAGCCCACAGTCCAATTCTATGCTGGCTCTGGCCCCACAAATGCTTCATGTACTAGCTCATCTGCCGCTTCATTGCCATCAACCCCACGACCTGGGATCCAGATCAGAGAAATTCTGTTATCCCAACTCAGTGTGTTTAAAGTTCTCTTACAGTCATTAACCAGAGCCGACACCGTTTTCACGGCCTGCAGTGCCTAGAGAGCGACTTAACTGTCACCCCTCTTTCAAGAAGGATTTTAGCACCCATGTCAATAGCAAATACTTCCTCTTGGAATACAGTACAGTACATACCTAGACTGTAAGCTTGCTTAATTCGAAGTGTCTGGCAGTATACTCTTGCCCCGGTCCCTTCTGACGATTTTGATCCATCTATGAAAATGCAAATATCTGCCTGAACCAGAGAGGAGCATTTTAAAGTTTATACACAGGCAATTTTTATTTCTTGTTGACAACGATTTTGAATTTATTAAACAAATAACAATGATGGTTACTTTAAATTTACCGCTAAAAATATCTAATGATATTTTCTGGTGATATTTCCTAGTGTAAATCTGACTTTCGGATTCACTCCTCCTAGTTTAAAAACAGACTATAGTGATCCTGCCAAATCTGACGACATTGATAGCACAATATCAGTGCTTATAATGTCTTTCACAGTCTATTGGTGGCATATGTTGGAACAGGTTTGAGCAAATAGCTTAACAGGTTGACTGCCACAGCTTTTTTTATTGCATTGCCAAAATTATTTTGCGACCGTACGTGGTACATGTTTCAATTTCTTTTTCGAATTAATGAGTACCATTGTACAGTGGTACAATAAAGTCTACATACACCCCAGAAAATCATAATCTCAGCTCCTGAAATTTTTAAACGAATGATATTAGAAGTGTATGTTATTAGAATATTTTACATAAAAATGTATAACTTATTATTTATATTGAAAAACACAAAACATAATCATATTTGTAACTCAAAAAAGTCTACATACAGCTATAACACGACACTACTTTTTATTTGTAAACATCATAGTTGATGGAGTTTCGTTTTATTTCATACCAACGTTGTTGCTATATCAGTAACATAAATTAGTGTAATTAGTAATACAATGGAAGCTAAACGGAAAGAAATACCCTATGCAGTGCGAAATATCATAATTCACAATCATAATAATGGTCGTTCATTAACTGAAATCGCAAAAATAGTTAGTAAAAGTCGCTCTTCGGTCCAGATAGTAATTCAAAATTATAAGAAACGTCAGTCAATCAAAAACAAACCAAGAAGTGGCCGACCACGTATACTGACACCTAGAGATAATCGGTCAATTTTAAAAATGATCAACGATCAGCCGACAACAACTGCGGTTGATATAACCAAATCACTCGCGGCATCAAGCTCTATAACCGGCTCTATAAAGGTGTTATGAAGTGAAGGCTATAATAGTAGTGCTCCAAGAAGAAAGCCGTTTATATCCGAAATAAATGCGAAAAAAAGAGTCGATTTTGCCAAATTAAACAATTATGGACCGCTATGTTTATCTGAACATATTGCGAACTAATTTAAAGGAATCGTCAATAAATTAGGCTTGGGAACAGAGTGGATATTCCAACACGATAATGATCCCATGCACACATTGTGAAGGAATGGGTATTATATAATGTCCCTTAACAGCTACACTCACCACCGCAGTCTTCTTGACCGCAAAATTCGGAAATAAAAAATAAAAACAACTTAAAAGCTGCACTATTATGGGAATGGGAATTTCATAACAACTTTGTTAGGCACGGATATTCCTTGCATTGCTTCTTTCCCGGCGTATAAATATACATCATGGCCTCAAGGACAATACTTAAAACAAAATACAGTCGCTTGCATAAACCAACGTATGTGTACCAGAAACGGAACACATGGCAGTCAACCTAAATAAATAGTAGTAAACCTAAGTAAATGGTAGTTCTAGTCACTTTCTCTATATGGAAATTCAAAGAGATAAGCCAAGCAGAACATCAATTTGCTAGAGTTAGCGTTGTGCTTATCGCACCAGAGACTGCCAATCCAGCTACCCATTGAATTCATGAAACTTTATTGATAACTGAAGTCTGTCGGACTTTCCTGTACTAGGCTGCTGCTTCATATGTGATCGTGGGTCTAACCACAGTCACATAGAGCCAGTACAGTCTTTCAGGGGTAAGACCCCAATTTTTTCCACAAAGACTGCGACAAGTCCACAAGGATAGTCTAGCTTTGTGCAAAATTCCTTGCAAATCTCCTTTCCATGACAAGGTTTTGTCTAGGATTACTCCTAGATATTTGACTTCCTTTGAGAAAGGAATTTCTTCACCTTGGATAGTTACATGGGAATGCTAGAGTTTGGAATGCCCGATTTGTTCAAGATCCTTAGTTAGTCCACTAAGGTACATTGAATCGTGCTCTTTTGTGTTTTATTGGAAAACTTGATTTATATGTATAACATCATTTTCATTCTCTGACATCATTTTCTAGATTACAAAAGATGTGACAGTCTTTAGATTTTATGATCTTTGCTAAAATCGGCTGTTATCACCTAGATACTTTATCAGAAGGATGGTAAAAGTTGATTATAAAACCAGGCGTTAATATAATTTATTTATTAAAACCTTATACATTATTTATATTTAGGAAAGACAACGATAAAATAGAAAGGATAAAACTGCTTAGAGAATCGTCCAGAAGAGTTAATTTGGGAGCTGAAACTTTACCATCAATATGCAGTTATACGTTATTAAATGCAAATCATAAGTAAGATTTTTTTTTTAATTTTTAAACATTTAATAACGTTTTTAATGTAGTGTATCCAGTGCTGAAGTGGCCGAAGATTCCAGTATGTTAGCTGTTGGAATGGCGGATGCATCAATAAAAGTATACACATTAATTCCACAAAAATTAAGATCGATGAAAAGCGCCGATCAACTTCAAGATATCAATATCGACGCGGATGATGTTCTCGTTCGAATGATGGATCAAAGATCTGGGGAATCTTCCAGAACGATGTTTGGCCATTCCGGCGCTGTATATTCCCTGGCGTTTTCACCAGATCGTTCTCTTTTATTGAGTTGTTCTGAGGATACCACAATCCGTTTGTGGAGTCTTCAAATTTGGAATTGTGTTGTTGTTTATAAAGGTCATATGTACCCGGTTTGGAACGTTCGATTTTCACCGATGGGTTATTATTTTGCAACGTGTTCTAATGATAGAACAGCGAGATTATGGGCTACAGATCAATATCAACCATTAAGAATTTTCGCGGGACATTTTTCGGATGTTGATGTTGTTCAATTTCATCCAAATTCGAATTATGTCGCGACTGGTTCGAGCGATCGTCGGGTTTGTTTGTGGGATGTTTTAACTGGAAATCACGTCCGGTTGATGACCGGGCATAAATCGCCGATTTATGCTTTGGCATTTAGCGTTTGTGGGAGATTTTTAGCATCGGGTGGTTCGGATACGAAAGTTTTGGTGTGGGATTTAGCTCATGGACATCTCGTAGCGGAACTTGGAGCGCACGAGAAAACGATACATTCCTTGATTTTTAGCCGATGTGGAAATATTTTAGCATCCGGCTCGTTGGATTGTACGGTGAAGTTATGGGATTTTAATAAATTAGCTGAAGATACTAATTCGGAGGATGTTAATATTTCGCATAATCCGGAAGTTAAAAATGGCGAGGCTTATTTAATGCGTAGTATTGGAACGAAAAATTCGCCAATTGTTTCTTTACACTTTACAAGAAGAAATTTGCTTTTAGCTATTGCCGTTTTTGATGGACTCCCATCCGCTTGAATCAAAAACAATGTTCTTTGTAGGTTTATGAGATATAAATAAATAATTTTCAATAACAGAAGTGTATTTCATATATCAAAAAGATTTGGTACCATTGGTTCCCCCAATTTCTTTTGCACCACATCATCCTCAACACTTACATATTTTGTAATATCCGTTATATTCTTATTTAATAAACCATTCTCGTCTGGTACATCCGCTTCCAACAATTTTTCATCACCATCTAAAGTTGATGAGTCTCCATTATTTTTTGTAACGATTTTTATTATCTTTTTTATGTTTCATAATTTCCAGGATTTCGAGAAGATCCATTTTAAAACTCTTCTCACATTTATAAAGTAATTTTGTTTCTTTATAGTTGATATTATGTCCTGTTTCCATAAATATGATGTTTAAAAACAACCCAAGTTTCCAGCCTTCGACCTGTCTGTCCTATGTACAGTGAGTTACAATTTTCACATCCAATGCTATACACCCCGCTTTCTTTCATTATATCTTTATCGTTTTTGTGATAATTTGACAGAAGTCTTAAAATGGCGTTGCTATTTGAAAATGCTAATGAAATTCCATATTTAGAAAAAATATGTTATGCCTTTAAAGTGATGTCATTAAATGTTATGTGCCTATATTTATTTTGCTGAACTTCTCTAATAAACAATGGATCCTTTTGTGTTTGAGCTTTAGAAAACAACATACAAATGATATTTTTAGGAAAGCTATTATTGTGGGCTAATCAAATATGTAATTAATTTCCTCTGTCTTAATGGGTAGCTGAAAATTCTATTAATTAAAAATCTAAAATTAGCTAATTTTTGGGACAAAGGTGTTCTGAATTGTATGGTATGGTAGTGGCTATAGCTGAAGTTTTTTTAAAAATCCCATCTTCAATTAAATAATCTTTGGTTCTCGTTAAGCTCAAATTCAAGAAATTTAGTTTTCCTTTTTCTTCCATTTCCAGTGTGTATTTAAGATTGCTCTGTAAACCATTGTTGTAATTGTGAAAGTTATGTAAAGATTCCTCATTCCCCTTCCATACACAAAAGACGTGATCCACATATCTAGCCCAACAGCCAATATTGTTCACGTAAGGATTAGCTTCATTCATGATGAAATTCTTTTCAATATGATCCAAAAATATATCCGCCAGCAATCCAGATAATGGCATCCCCATGGGTAAACCTTCGGTAACCAAATAAAATTCTCCTTCAAGCTCGCCTTCAAGATTCGCCTTCAGCTGCAGTTTATGCATCCTAGGGTAGGGATGGCACGGAACGCAATATTTTGGACACGTCACTGATCACAAAATTCATTATGATGCACTACGAAAAAGTGTGAAGTAGGTATTATATGACGGGCGAACGCGAGTGATCCCTACAATCTACATCACGAGTTTTTATCGCTAATGACGCATAGTTTGTTTATGCATAACATAACAGCGAATATTTGATTTGAAGTTTATTTGAGTTTTATCTATGATTTTAACTGTTATTTAATATGGCTAGTTCAGCAAAAAAACCAAAAGTCCAAGATAGAAAGAGTATCAGAGAATTTCAAACTTGGTGGACAGAGAAATATGGCATGATTAGTAAAGGTGACAAGGCGGTGTGTGTTTTATGTTCTGGAACATCGTCTGTGAAACGTCATTTTGAAACAAATCACAAATCCGTTAGTCAAAAAAGCGAACCATGGCAAGTTGCGCGGCTACAAATGTCATTGTTCGGCATAGTAAACCTTTTCAAGAGGGACAGTTTTTACAGGAAATCTGGTTAGCATGGGCGCCCCCTCTTTTTGATGATTTCGATAATAGAGATAAGATAATTCAGCGCATCAAAGATACTCCTCTGCCCAGAAACACAATAAAAGAAAGAATCTTAAAACTGGCCGAAAATGTAACAGATCAACAAAAAATTGACATTAGCTCTGCTTCTTTTATATCGGTATGTCTTGACGAAAGCACTGACGTCGCTAAATCTGCTCATTTAGCTGTTTTTGCTCAATATTACGTTGGAAACGTCATTAAGGAAGAATTAGTTGCGATCAAATCGTTGCTAACAACTGCAAAGGGCACTGATAGTTGTACGTCTGTTAAAAATTCGCTTGTTGCAAAAAAAATTGTTTCCGTAGCAACTAATGTTGCTCCAAGTATGGTGGGTAAAAAAAATGGTTTCATAAGTTTACTTTAAACAGACGTAGCATTCGATTCTTCAATTCCACTGCATCATTCACCAACAAGCCTTGTATGCTAAAAGTGGTTTAACATCTCTTGGTAATGTAATGGCGGTAGTCACAAAAATAATCAAACTCATCTCGTCGCAGGCTTTAAACAGGCGAAAGTTCGATGCTTTGTTAGATGAAGTCAACTCGGTGTACAATGACTTACTGTACAATAATGTTCGGTGGTTGAGTCGCGGGAACGTACTTCAACGATTTGTTGATTGCTTGGAAGAAATCAGACAGTTTCTGCAAAATGAGGGAAAAGTTGAAGAATACCCACAGTTGTTGGATGTTATGTGGCTTTCAAAATTGATATTTTTTACAACATTTAAATAAGTTAAACATGAAGCTTCAAGGCATAAATAAAACAATTATCGTCATGGTAGATCTCATCCGCGCGTTTGAGACCAAACTGCAAGTTTTCAGGAACGATATTATCAGAAGAAACTACAAGTATTTTCCAAACTTGAAAAAATATATCAATGATTTGGAAATACATGAGAAACCAGACGAAGACCAAGTTACTGTAGAATTTATTTCTGTGATTGATTCCTCAATCAGCGAGATTTTCTCAGTTCAAAGAATTATCGGAAATACTCAATCTTATTATGTACCCTGATGAGACGTCATTGGATAAACTGAATTTGTCCCAATTGGATTGGTTGGAAATTGAAGAATTTGAAATGCAGCTGATTGATTTCCAGTCTAGTTCAATATGGATTCAAAAATTTATTGAAACAAGGAAAGAGTTAGAATTAGTTGAAACAGAAAGATAATAATAAAAAATTAATAATAACAAAATTCTGGAAACATGGAGACCAGACACAATTAACATTAAAGACTCGGTTAGAAACCGTTTGACAGATGACTCCAGTCCAACATGCATTCTGCTAAAAAAATGTCTTACAACCCTAACATATGTTATTTGTCATCTAATCTGCAACAACAGAAGTCACACTAATTTTACTTTAATTTAAATTACGCGTATAATTGAAACATTGCAAAATGTTCCTATTTTTTTGTAGTAAATAAAGAGTTTTGTGTTGATAGTATTTATTACTAATATATTCCCAATAATCACAAAGGCAAAATTTTTTATGGCACGTCTATGACCACATTAAACATTTCTTTAGAAAAATGGCACGTTGATACGTAAAGGTTCGCCATCCCTGTCATAGATGGATCAAAATCGTCGGAAGGGACCGGGGCAGGAGTATACTGCCAGGCACTTCGAATTAAGCAAGCTTACAGTCTGGGTATTAGAGATAAGCTAAACTGCGATTGGTTAATCATATGACACATTGCTAATGCTACTACCAAATAGCAGTGATTGTAAACTGCTAATAAGGACTTTTAGATTTTTATTAATATAAACGTTGTATAAACAGCGTATATATTTATTATTATAAATTTTAAACAATATATATTGTATATTGGTAGTGAACACAAATAAAAGATTAAAAAAACATAAACATGTATTGAACAAACTATGTAAAATATAATAAGTTAAAAAACAAAAGTAAACTCTTTGGCAACTTAAAAATAAAACTCTTGGGAGTCTTGGACGACAACGAAACAACTATTGGCTTACAAGTGAATTCCATTAACATTCAAAAATAAAATCATGTTGGCTTTTGTTGTACTTAAACGACTTCTTTTGTCTGTAATAACCAAGCCTGCTTTTGAAAATACCCGTTCACATGGTACTGAAGTGCATAAAGCACTGAGCTTTTCTTGGGCAACACGTTTTAGGTAAGGATATTGATATCCATTGATCCTCCACCATTTTAACGGATCCTCGTTTCTAGGAATTAATCCGCATTCGAGAAATCTCTCGATTTCAATAATAGCGCGTGTTGATGTTGAGGAAGTTTCTTGAGGAACAGCTTTATCGGATGTATTTTTGTCAAATGCGGACCACACCGAAAGTTCATCATCATTCACCTCTTCTGAGGAATTTATGCGAATATTTTGATCTTGTGTACCTTCATTCGAATTCGATACCTTAACAATCATGTCAGTCACAGCAGATATCATTTGTTCCTTAACCAGCCCTTGTGCTGTTTGATTTGTAAAAGCATGTAACTTAAATCTAGGGTCGCAGAAACTGGCCCCACAAAGAATTCTGTTTTCATGGACTTTTTCTAAACGATTCTTAATACCACTTTGAAATATTTGTAATACTTTTTTTATACAATCAGATAAATCTTTTTGTAGCAGTTTTGCACAGATATCAGTTAAACCATTGACGACAGGTATAACAATTGCTGCAGTTCCGTAAGTGTCACCACTAAATATTTTTGTGGCCGACTCAAACGGTTTTAGAATTTGTACCAATTCTTTCAGAATTTGCCATTCTTTTTGCTCTAAAATCGGCAGATTGGTACTTAGTAGCGCTGTTGTTGCCTTTACAGCTTCTTCAAGTTGTATAAATCTTTCGAGCATATAGAATGTGCTATTCCATCTCGTAGGGATGTCTTGCAACAACTTAAGTGGATTATTATTGCCATTGTTCCGCTGATACGTTAAGAATTTTGCACTACTTGTAGTACTTCGTTTAAAAAACGCCACAATTTTCTTAACTTTTTCTATTATGGATACAATATTATCGTCACATTTTAGTCCAGCATTGACTATTAAGTTTAGGGTATGCGCCAAACAACCAAAGTGATTCCACTTTAATCGGGTTTCCATTGCATTAACAATATTATACGCATTGTCGGAAATTCCTAATAATACCTTCTCTTTGATGTTCCAATCTGTCACTACCGTATCAAGACATTCGGCAAGATTTGCAGAGGTGTGGTTTCCTGGCAAATGTTTGCATT